>JAFBJZ010000914.1:600000-775542 GCA_016785225.1 Psettodes erumei | reverse complement strand
TTTTCGACATAGTATAGTATGACTTTTTTTCATTTTCAGGACATGCTAGAAAATGACCTTTTTATACTTTTTTATGCCTTTTTGACACATATTATGCTATGGAGGGTTAATAACAGACTATTCTCCACTGTTCTGATGCGTTTTTAGCACTTTTCATTTTTGGCCATTTTTGGACTTTTTCGACATAGTATAGTATGACTTTTTTTTTCATTTTCAGGACATGCTAGAAAATGACCTTTTATACTTTTTTATGCCTTTTTGACACATATTATGCTATGGAGGGTTAATAACAGACTATTCTCTACTGTTCTGATGCGTTTTTAGCACTTTTTATTTTTGGCCATTTTTGACTTTTTTCATACATAGTATAGTATGACTTTTTTTCATTTTCAGGACATGCTAGAAAATGACCTTTTATACTTTTTTATGCCTTTTTGACACATATTATGCTATGGAGGGTTAATAATAAACTTTTCTCCACTGTTCTGATGCGTTTTTAGCACTTTTCATTTTTGGCCATTTTTGGACTTTTTCGACATAGTATAGTATGACTTTTTTTCATTTTCAGGACATGCTAGAAAATGACCTTTTATACTTTTTTATGCCTTTTTGACACATATTATGCTATGGAGGGTTAATAACAGACTATTCTCTACTGTTCTGATGCGTTTTTAGCACTTTTCATTTTTGGCCATTTTTGGACTTTTTCGACATAGTATAGTATGACTTTTTTTTCATTTTCAGGACATGCTAGAAAATGACCTTTTTATACTTTTTTATGCCTTTTTGACACATATTATGCTATGGAGGGTTAATAACAGACTATTCTCGCCAAATTAGAATTTTGATTGGATGACGGTGGTCAAAAACATGTCAGAGGATCGCAAAAATTATTACAACGTATCCTGTCAAGAACATGAATGTCTAAACCACATTTGGTCCATTTGATAGCTCCTGAGATATTTCAGACCACCTACCAACCAGACTCATAATCCTTACAGCCCCATCAGTGGCATGGCTACTAAAAGTAAGGCTGATGGTCGAAAACCCTGCTGGAGGCTCCTAGAGGAAGTAGTGTTCATTACATCTGACATTAGAAACACTTTGGAAGGATCTAACAGCAGACTCGTGATCATTTTTTATCCACAGTACAAATATAAAATTTCTCCTGCTAATGGCTGGCCCTGGATGGAAAGGGTTTGGCTTCTTGACAGGAGAAATACTGATCAGCCACAACATTGTGGGGGGGGGTCATTCCCACCCACTCTCTCCAGAAAGTCATTAACCTGATTCCATTCATGACAAAACTCTACTTTCCTGTTTTCCAGTTGCAAGGCAGAAGAATACAAGCAGCAGAGACAGACAGATGCTGCCTGCTTGCGGGGGCTGTGAGGATGCTGACATTAAAACATCTATAAAACCACTTTGAGGAATTGCTGCAGTTAACCTGATAGCCATGCTAGCTCCTCCAGGTTCTGTCTCCAACCCCAGGTACACTTATTTCCTGTCATTTCCTGCCTTTGGCAAAATCACACAAGTTACCTGTGCACACAATTGAGATTTGTGTTTTAGTGTGACTGCACCATAACTCTAACAAACTGTCTTAAAGAAGCATATGCAGATCTACAACTGTGACCTAACACAATATGTGAGAACTAAAACCTTAACTCGTATTTACACCAACACTGTAACATGTAACTTCAGCCAGTTTCATGTAGGAAGAGACACTGTCAAAGTAGTGCAACATAAGAATGAGCCTGCAAGAGGCATGAGGCTGAGAATATGAGGAAAAGTTCAAACTGGCTGAAATTAATGTGACAAACATCAGCTCATTTCTCATCATAGCAAACTTTTGATCAGTTCATGTTTGAGACAGAAAATCTTCAAATTCTGATACATCATGCTCAGGCTCTCGAAAGTACCTTAACCATTTTTCATTCGAAAGAAAATTTGGGATTTGACTTTGGGCTTTCACATTAACAGTTACATAACAAAGAGATGAAATGAACAAAACAAGTAGAGTCAGTGATTGGTTGGTTAACAATATTTTTCATATATAGACACAATCTCACTGGTGAAGCCAAAGAACCATCACACTTTAGAGCACAAGATAAAGTGTCTGGCAATGCAGGAACAGTTGTGCATAACTGCAGGATTGCATCAGAGTCTGGTGAGTTATGACTTCTACGGCCTTGACCAGTAACCCAGCCCAGTTAAACCACAGTGGATCGGGCTAATACTTCCTGCTTGTTTAGTGGCTCATGCTGGATATGCATTCTACAGTCACACCAGACAGGTAGGCTAACTGGCTAGGTGAACTCAAACAATGGGTATGTGAATAGAGACGTGTTGAAGCATTCCTCATGGCTGTTCCATGTACATTTGTTGGGCCCATCCACTGTGACTTAACATAAGCAAAGAAGTAGCATGTGCTAGAGCACTATATGAACAGAACAATGTTCCAGACATAATAATCCTATTCATGTTTCTGTATGCTCTGACGTGCCATTGGCATGAAATCACTGGTACAAAAAAACACCCTGCTTCATTGAACACAATTCAAACGTACAAGACAAAAGTTCAGGAGAGAAGTTAACTGTGAGTCCCACAGAGCTTCAAGAGGAAAACTTCCACTGGAGGCCGAGCTTTGTAGAACACATGGACCAAATTTAGCAGCTTCACTCCAGTTTTGGGTCAATTAATCAACTGGCAGTGTCAGTGTTCTGAAAATTCTCCGACACTTCATTTCCACCCTGACGACAAGAATGGAAAATACAGAGCAAGTAACAATAGGTAATTTGAATATACTAGTAGGCCGATGTGATATGATATAACATGAGCATGAATGCAGCATTATTTGACAGCTTTGAATGGAGTTCTGTATAGCAATGACCACCCAGAGAGAACTGCATTTAGTGCTATGTCATGATTTCTTAGGAACATGACATGAGCTTATGAATAGGTGAAATTATCAAGGAGATTGTTGTGTTTCTCTGAGCATTTAGGTTAGTATTCATAGTCAACTCTCCAAAGCTAATTTACTGAGGGGAGAGCGTAGATCCAGCCAATACTGGCTTCACCCACTTTCATGTTCTGTTAGCCAGAAAAAGGTAATCTTTGGCTCCACCTATTAGGGTTCACTTAATTCAATTCAATAATTCACCCATTCAAAAGCTCTGACAGGTGTAAAACCCAAGCAATGAACAACAGGCACTGTGCAATCATGAAGCATGAGAGGAGGCTGCTCTGGATAAAAGTGTCCACTTAATGACATGTGAAATGCTCCGACGCCAAACATGAGGCAGTGGAGCAGTGGGATATAGGTTCCGCAGGTGTCATTGCTGCAGGACGAAAACACAGTGGCTTTCAGTTTCTAAAGTGAGGTTTGACCTTGGGGCACCAGTCAGTGTCTGGGTACAGAAGGCAGTGGACCGTCTTAAACCTGCCGGGGGAAAGAGACAAGAGTAAAGGAAAGGACAAACTTCCCACAGTAGAGGCCCTAGTGTAGTCAGTGTAGGTTAAGGCATTCCCATGAAAAACTGTGTAGTATTGATCAATTCAACAATCACAGAACAAACAATCAAAATGCATCTTATGTTTTAAGTATCTGCCAATCAGGACGTTATCTCCAATTCCCATGTCCTGACCCGACTGACTGTAGTGCTGTAGTGCTGTAGTGCAGCACTGCTCAACAGACAGACAAGCAACAGTACCAGATTTCCATGGTATGATAATTATCTCTATTTATTATAATTAGTTATAGATTATTATCATTAGTTACACATTTTCTTTACATGCTTTATTAAAGTAAAAGCAGCCAAGCAAAAAAAAGTTTTACTATTAGAAATGTTCTCATTAGGATATCATCACTCACTCATCATTAGAATCGCTCATACTGATACTGATGTGTATGATCACATAAGGACCCGGCTGCTCAGCATGGTAGCAGAGGTTGACCACTCCCATGGATCAGAACTTATGTTTGATAAGATTTGTGGCTTGGTGTACTACTTTAATCATGGCCTGAACTCTCACAGATGCCATAGAGGTTAATAAATTCTGCACCAAGTGCAAATATTAGCTTTTTTTTGTTATTTGTGTGTTTACCTTGTGGGATCTTCAGCCAGTGAAAAACCTCCAACAATGCTGACCACATTTCTTCTGTTCTCAAAGCCTCCATAGCTGAGAGTCACCTGTTCAACAACAAACACACACCATACTTGTTTTCACCGCACTGCAAAAGGCAAAAACAACCATGTTTGGATACTAATATGACAATGATACATTCACGTCAAAGAGCCAACTGCAAGTAGTCAGTCTTTTGTGATACAACATTTCATGCCATTTTAAAATTAGCACCTTTCTACTGGGAAAATGTTTTTCTCATCTCGTTATACTATAGCACACATGCAACGAACACGCACACACCTGCTCCAGCACAGAGTCGGTGGGAAGCTTCTGCAGGTTCTCCAGGTGAGAATGGAAGAGGTGTGTGTGTGTGAGGGTGACCTCCAGCAGGGCCTCGATGATGTAACCGATGGTGCAGTCATCTGGGAGGCGGATCTTCTCTGCTGTACTGATGAAATTCCCCAAACTGAAACCACAAAACAGGGCGTCAGGCACCCAGCCCATCAGAGGGTGTTTCCATAACAACAGCCCAAACCCCCCCATCTTCCTATGGGCCGGGTGTTGCCTTAAGAAAAAAACTACTGGTGTGCTGTCTGACCACGTCAGCGTTTAAAGATGATCCGGGGTGGGGGGTGATGTGACATAATTTAAATAGGGAGCTAATGGAAAATTGTCATAGTCTCTCCTGGAGGTTTCATAACGCTGCACTCTGTTGTTTATATAAAAAGTGACAGAAATACCAGAAAACAGAAGTAGTTGGTTTGCCAATTTAAAAAAAAAGATGTCAGTCTTTTCAGATGCACTATGCTCACTCAGAAGTATTACATGAACAACACTATAAGAGAACTATCATACATGGGAAATGATATTTCAAGTCTTTACAGCATGGTAAATGTTTCAGGGCAGGAAACTGCTTGACAACTTGACACTTGATGCATGTTAGATTTTGGTGTCACTTGCTGAACTTTTTGAGTTGCTGACTGAATACATGGTGAATTCAGTATTTTCCTGCTGCTTTTAAAAACTAAGACCAGTGCCACTGTCTGCATCTGGAAAAAGTGGTTTTGGTGACTTGCTTGCCACTCTCATAATTTCTGTGCTGTTGCTTAGTTAAAGACACATTTTCTACTATTTCTTTGCTCTCACTGTACCAAGTGAGTACCCTGGCTTCACAAGGTTCAATAGCTTGAATTAGCTAGGCTTCCGGCAGGATCCATGACCTACCTGGCCCAGGGGCTCATCTTCAGTGCAAGACCTCTGCTGATGCAGAAACCTGCTCCACCTGTGGCAAACCAGAACTTGACAGACACCTGGAATGAGACAAAAACAGCCAGATCAGCTGGAGGTATGAACAGAAAACTACTGACTTTTATTACATCTGCCATGTCTCTGAAGGGACACTCTCAAGTCTAGATTTACAACCACAACTTTAGTCATCTCCAGAGGATACACTTAAAAGGGTAGCATGTGCTGCTATATTTGCCATGTACTCCTAATAAGAACTTAGTTGACTGACTGATCCATCACTCTTGACTCTCTCTGCAGCCTCTATGGGGTGATCCAGACTGGGCCTGCCCAGGTACACATCCTGGCTGTGGTGGTACGAGGACAGCACCCGCAGCAAGCTGGGCAGGATCACATAGTTGTCATCATCCATATGGCAGAACCACCTACAACACACACACACACACACACACACACAAACACAGTCAGCATTCAGCAAAACTCCATTTTTCAAGCTGCTTTTGTATAATGTCTCAGCGCCAGCTAGAATTACCGCCTTGTGGTTGTATCTCTATCTGTATTATGTACTTACTGGCACAGTACATGCATTTCCAGAGTGTTTTGTTGTCTCAGTCATGTGTACTCATATGAACACGACATTTGACCACTATGGTCACCTGTCAAAATATCTAGCAACTGCTTTGCTCACTTGACATAAAAATTAACATGTTACTTTCTTGTGGAAAATATGCTGATGAGCGCCGACCTCCTCTTCTGCTACGTGGAAGAAGTGTCCAGGGTTTCACACTCGACACACACTTGACAGTCAGGAGCACACCAGGTACCAAGGTTAGTGCACTGATTGTGCAGTGTTGCCCTGATTAAGTATGAAAGTGCACAGGCTGAGACAGCATATGATGCAGGAAATGTGGTCACTCTCTCTTCTGTTCTTGAGTTGTGGTGTTGAACAGTGGCGAGAAATGTGTCATAAGAAGTTCTGTTAATTGACAACACTTCATCATCGCACAAATTCTTTAGTTGTGGCCAAAACATGATTTGTGAGGTCATAGTAACCTTGACCGCTGCCCAACAAAATCTAATCCGATCGTCCATGAGACTAACAATTTTGTCAGATGTAATGAAATTCTTTCCTGGTGTTCAAGCTATCCAATTTCTTTTGTCATATGAAAATTACATGATATTTCAGTGTTTGGTGAGCCAAACTTTGATCTATTTTTTTAATCTATTCTTTAACCATGGACAGTTCGCCCTGAACTTGGTTGCATTTAAGGTTATGGAGTGGAACTGTGCTGCTTAATTTTGATTAAAATTGGATAAATGGTTTTAAATGGTTAATGGTTTTAAAAGATGTGACCTGCAGTGTAAATGTATAGGTGTCAGTTGTGTTGGCAGGCACTGAGAAGATCACTGGTTATTTAATGGCTGGCTTTGCTGTTTAACTTGTTTATTCAGATCAAGATGGTCTCACTTTTTCTGGGACTCAATGAATTTATCATACTCCACAGACATCTTGCAGCACAGAGCCTGTCGGGTGTGAGCTGCAGAGCAGTTTGTGTTGATGATGTTGGCTCCTGTGGAAGAGACAGCAGAAGACAACACAGTTCAGTGCCAGTTCCATCTGGCGCTGTCCCTCCCTCTCCAAAATGCTGACACCCACACCACTTGAACACATGCTCATGCCTCCCTAACTCAAGCCAACGTCCCACTACTGGCTTAATGACTCCCACATTTTTGTGCAAAATAAACTAACCTGGACCTAACCTAATTTGTGTGTGCACTCCTTCTTTGTTGCAAGCCTGAGCCACTTGTCTGTGATCTGTGTTTGATCCCTTGGTTTTGACTTGAACTTGATGTGACTAACAGCAGACAGTTTTTAGGAACCAGTCCCTGGTAGCCTAATTGTTACAGGAGTTCACGAGCACCGTGGTGGGGACATCCGTACAGTCCACTTGTGGGTTGGTAGGTTTGTTATTTTAGAGCACTACTTTGCACAGAGCATGATTAGGACATCTTGGATACACTTCCATGGCTGTGTAGGTGGGTAACAGTATTACTGCAGCTTCACCAGGTCTGTGGAATACTGAAAATTGCAGAACATGGTGAAGCAGATATTCCTAAAAAGGGCCTGAAAGAAGCTTCGCTGACCAATTTAAAGGACGAGCTAGTACACAATGACGTGTTGCCAGTTCAAACAGACTTACAGTCTGTTAGAAACTTAGTGTTGTATTTTGCTGTCAAACTTGACTTTTGAACAGAAAACTCCTCCTGCAGCTGCACAAGGAAGAACGAAAAAAGGAAGGGGCATATGTAGATGAGGAGTGAGCTAGTCTCCAGCAACAGGAGCAAGAGATTGAGAGATCAAGGGAAACCAGTAAATTTAAAAGTTGTGTGAAGTATTAGTGCAACATGGAGGTTATAGACTGGATCTGATTAAGAGAGAACCTTTTCCACTGTTTTTCTCAAGGCTTCCCCTGATACCTCTGTACCTCAAGCTGTTGATCCAGTTCCATCCTCTGTGACATTTAACTGCATAATTCATCACTCTGATGTCAGCACTGCCGAACACGTTACCTGTTCTCATCTGCAGATTCTTGTCCTCACCATCAGTGAACATGTAGGTCTGAAACAAAGACACACTGTTAGAAACTGTTGGTTATTGTCATATGGTGTCCTCTTGTTGAAGAGAACACATGCATAGTTGCAAACATGACCGATATTAATGAATAACACACATCATTCAAGTGTCGGTTTTAAAAACTATGTGAAACCCTCAGCTAATGGCATCAACAAAGCTAACTGAATGAGGTCTAGGGCCCAGCTAATGAATCCAGACTGGAGGTTTAGGTTAGAGATATTGTGACTTAGAGAAAGAGTCAAACACTTGGAGTTTGCCATAACCCTGACTATCAAGAAATAATCAAAACTTGTTGATCTGCACAAAGCTGGAAAGGGTTACAGAGTCATCTCAAAGAGCTGACATATTTATCAGTCTACAGTTTGACAGTAAATAAAAACAATGAAGTTCTGTGGCTACTCTCCAAGTGGGCATCAAGCCAAGACGCACCAGAGAAGGATCAATGAGGTAAACTCAAAAGCACTCTGTGACTGTCACTGTCACTACTGTGAAATTTCATTAGATCTTTGGATAAATTCTGGATCTAGATCCTGATGCCTGATGCTCCTGGGGCCAAGAAACATCACAACCAAATAAAAGACAATCCCATTATTACATTTATAGAAATGCTGCTAACATGACTAATATAAAAAAAACAACCTCTACCAAGTACACCTTCATCTGGATCTGCAATTTGATTGTGGTTGGATGACTCATTAGTAGATATGACATGACAACAAAGTAATGTTTTTGGTTCACTGTTTTTTTTTTAGCAGGATTATGCAAAAACTAATGGGCAGATACTGATCCAGATCACTCCCAGAGTCCAATGGTTTCTAAAGTTGACCAAATGCCCCCTTTTGTAAAATGATGAAGGTAATGACTTCAAATAAAGAAAGTCCACCTTTTGGAATGGTCGAGTCAGAGCCAAGACCTTAACCCAACAGAGATGCTGTTGACTGAGCTCAGAGAACCATTCACACCAGGCATCCTAAGAAAAAGTCTGATAGGAAGTAGGTCTGTTGGAAGAATGGTCCGAAATTCCTCCTGAACGTTGTGCAGGTCTGACCCACAGACACTGGGAGAGTTTCAGGCTGCTGTTGCCAAACCATCTATTAAAAAATGGGTAGACCTATTTCCTTGCATATAAATGTACATTCAAAACAAAACACTTAACCTTCAGATTGATTCCTTTGTTTTGTACTGGATTATTTACTTTAGGTCTTCAGCATTTATGTATGCTATGTAAAGAGGGTGGCGTCCGGTTTAACTTCACTTGGCTGTAAAATAAAGCACTTGGTTCATTTTGGGTTAACGCCTCTTTGGACAGTGCAGACGCCTGACAAGTGTTTTCTGAGATGTGTTTACAAGCAGTGGAGGGAACTTTTGCTTTACCATTATAACATGCTTTTTTTCTCCACAACTGCTGCATTGAGATAGCAATGCACCAACTATGTGCCTGACCACACCTCATTATAAGACCAGTGGGTCCTAGTGCATTCACTGTTTAAACACTGCACCCCAGACAAAACCATGTCAGTCATGTAAACACTTTAGTCCAGCTGAAATCAGACTTGTCACAGTCAGACTAACACACCCACAT
This sequence comes from Psettodes erumei, assembly GCA_016785225.1. NCBI lineage: Eukaryota > Metazoa > Chordata > Actinopteri > Pleuronectiformes > Psettodidae > Psettodes > Psettodes erumei. Next base: position 765,952 of record JAFBJZ010000914.1, on the reverse strand, counting down.
AATGTGGTTGAGAATCAGACCCAACAAAATGTATAACAGAAGAAGAAGCTGCTAACAACAGGCTAACAGTGGTAACAGTGATGACGTCTGTCTTCAAGTGTACAGTGTACAGCATGTACAAAATGTACAGAGCTGTAAAGTCCTCCATGTTTTTACAGCTCAACATGCTACCAGTTTGCTGCTAGCTAACTTGTCTGTGATGTAATAGATCAACAGGACATACTTCTGTCAATAAATGTATATATTATCTACATGTATACTGGGACAAGTACAGTAGTCCAAATAAATCATAGTCAAACTATAACCATAGCTCAACTAAACTGTGCATGGAAACGTAGTGATTTAAGTGGTCTAAGCTACGCTGGGCTAAGATACGACCCTCAAATCATCTGCAACTCCAACTGGACCTTCTGGATCATGTCTCACATCGAACACCCCACACCCCCTCCAGTGCAGCCACTTGCATGGTCTGAATGCAGGGTTGTTTGTAAGCACCCACTAGAACACAAAAACATAAATCATCAGTCCTGCAAGGGTGGTAATGTTAACTGCTTTACATAAGGACTTGGAAGGTTTCCTCTGATTGCATTGCTACCATATTACATCACCCTTTCTCCTGTTTGACAAGAGGTACAACATGTGAACAGACATATCTGACAGCATACGTCACAGATCCGTTTATCTTCTTTATAAAGAAAGCTTTAAGAGTGATTAGACCCAGATTACAGTAGATATGAGAGGGTTAAGTCATTTTTCACAGACCTCCATGTGGGCACAGACAGGCAATGCTCAGCCTCGTCAAGCCCTGCAGGCCGCCTGTAATATTTACACACACACGTCACATGAGCCACTGGGTCAAAGGGCTCATCTGAGTTGACCTTAGTCTCCTAATAAACACCCATCATCTGTGTCTTTATGTGAAGAAACCTTCTCCACACACCACATGACAACTATGGTTGAAGAGCTTCACAGACAGTTAATTTAATTACAACTTACAGCTTTTAATTTTACAGGGAGTTGTAAACATGGGGGGGCAGACTTTACTGACCTGAGAGCAGTAAAACAAGACAGCAACAGGTCAGCAATGCTTCCCAGGCTGACAGTTAACACAGAACAGGCTTACAGCAGAGCTGGATCCTGCTGATCCATCTACACTAATCAGCCACAACATCCCAACCACCTGCCTGACACTGTGTCGGCCAACCTTGTGCTGCCAAAAAAGGTACAGACTACACAAGACCTTTGAAGCTGCCCTGTTATCAGGCTGATGAAGCGCCACAACACACAGATCCAGATTGTGTTCTAGGTAATTTAGAGTCAATACTTGAACTTTTCTTTCATGCTCCTCAAACCATTCCTGGACATTTTACAGTGTGGCAGGACACATGGTCCTGGTCTGTTTAGGTGGTGTGTGTCAAAGTAGTTCCCAGCAGAACATTGTCCAGAGGATCACACTGCCTCTATCATCCACATGATGTAAAAGAAAACCTGATTCATCAGACCAGGACACCTCCATGGTCCAGCTCTGATGTGTCCATTGTAGGAGCTTTCAGCAGTGGACAGGGATCATCATGGACACTCTGAGCAGTCTGTAGCTACACAGCCTCATACACAACGAGCTGTAATGAACTGTGTGTTCTGACAGTTCTCTATCATAGCCAGCATTAAGGTTTTCAGCAGTTTGAGTTATAGAAGCTCTTCTGTGGAATTGGACCACATAGGTCAACCTTCATTTCCCTATAAGTATCAGTAAGTCCTGCAGGCTTCCCAGCACCAGCTCATTCGTTCTTGACTGTACAGGTTGATCAACAGTAACAATGTGGGTGCTATGTCATTTCAAAGGGTTCAGATGTTTATCGACCCAATAAATGGAGACAATTTAGTTGTGTGACTACTCTCCAAAAGTCTCACATTTTGAGTCGAGGTTGACCAATAGTGGATTTTTCAAGGTAGATGTATTAATGATAATTTGTAGTGGGGAAAAGCCAAGAGCCAATTAATCAAAGTACCACCTCCCACACAGACTGGATAACTGTTGAACTGAATATCTAGGTCAAAGTAAAAAATTTGTAAATAATGAAATATCTAAATCTGGAACTGAACATCAAACCCAACTTTCATTCTAACTTCTGAGCTTTCACTTTTGCTCAAATTCAGTTTTTCCACTTGAGAAGCCTGATATTATAATGGAAGAAACAGATCTTATTTAAATTATTAGTCATTCCTTATAATAAACAACATTCAGATGAAGTAACAAATGTTATTCTCACAGCTGCTGCATATTTATGGCATGGCACAACCCCTAACCCCCCTCCCAGTACACCCACTGTAAAAATATTCACATGGACAAATGAGATGGTACCCAACATATGTGGATGACTCTGACCCTGGACCAGAGAACATATGTGTATGAGCAAAAATATGACCCGATCTATCACTCCCCAAGTTTACAGTTGCTAGTGTGAAAGGAGACATAATGTTCCGAATTACAAAAACAACAGTATGCAAAATAAAATTGTTAAATTGCGTCTTACGTGTTCTTTAGCTCGGGAGACCCAGGTCTGGATCAGCAGCTCTAGTCTGGACTTGTGGTACTTTCTAGTGGTCTTCACAGCAATAAAAATGTCCTTCATCTCTAGCAGGTCATGGGACCTAGAACCTGAAACTTCACCACCCTTTCCTCCAGGGGGAGCCCTTCTTTCTAGGCTTCCTTTGGAGTCCATCTCCCTCTTATCACTCCCAGATGCTTCATTCTGAATGGAGCTCCCATTCAGCCCCTTGGCCGAGTCTGTCTCCTGAGCATGGGCAGACACTGCTGGATCCCTGGTGTGGTGCAACGGGCCCGCCCGTGTAGTTCTGATTTGTGGTCGGGGCTGAGGCAGGTCCACCTGGTGAGCCGGGGGCTGGAGGGCAGGGATGAGGAGGAGCAAGAGGCCGCAGAACGCGAGGGAAAACAGGAAGCAGAACTTGCTGACACCCACTGAAGCTATGTGCATCCTGACTGGCCGATGGATGGAGTGATTTCATCAGCCTCCAGGGCTGCAGTCTCTTCCAGCACCACCTTGTCCCATCCTTACACCATCACATGGAATCCTGCACAGTGAGGGAGAAGATTCAGCAACATTTTAGAGATGTGTTCACGCTCTTGGATTCATTCAACACCTCTGAAAGCATATTCTTGACATTTCAGCAGAGTGAAGACACAAGTTAAAGGCAGGCCTATCTAAGGGACAACTTTTTTCCAACAAGTCCATTTTAAAAGAGCCCCTTCAGAGAGATAAAAGTCCATATTAGTAAGAGTAAACCCATCACTATAAAGACATGGAAGGATTTCATGCTCCATTTTGCTGTTTTTTGGTGTGGAGGGAGGGGTTCTTGCACATACAGCATGGCAATGTTAAGTGTTTTTAACCACAGCTGCATCTTTTCCTTCTTTGTCCCATTTCTCCCAACAGCAAAGAACCAGTACAACCATATCTTGTTGTGTGGTTTTGGACCCTTTTATAAAATCAAACAAGAGCACAACAAACAATGTATCATCTTGGTGGCAAATGAATTGCATTGCAAGCAACCAGTTGCATACATGTATGGAATGGTTTGTTAGTGGAGATAGGGATATATGTGTGTTGACTGTTAAATCATTCCAGGAGCAGGGAGCACAGAAACTAAAAGCAGATCTCCCAGTTTCAGTGCCAACTCTGGGGGCCTGAAGTGCAAGCCAGATGACTGGTAGAGTAGAAAGTCATTTAGGGTGAAATATCTCCAATGATGGCTTTATACAGAAAAAAATCCTTGCCCATCCTTATAATAGCTACAGTGGCGAGTGATCTCATTAAATCGTAGAACAAAGATTAACAAGTGACCAATCCATGCAACACAAAGCGCAAAACTGTTCCTGATGAGTGAAAACCAAGAGTGTGTCGTGTCTTCAGTTCCCCCCTTCATTTGTACATATCCATAAAAACTAGCAATGATTCGCAACATGACCGTACAGGTTTACAGGACTTTCTTTTAATACTGTGGTCTGTGGGAGAAAGGGGATTTTTTTTTCGTTGCGATACCACGAGTGGCCTCCAGAAGGACGAGGTCCGACACGGATCCTTTCAGAGTCAAAGCTAATCAGCGTTACAGGTTGTTTTTTTAAACTGAAATCACAACAAGGTGTTGGAGGTCATGTTGTGTACAACGCTGAGCTCACTGAGACAAGCCACAGCTGCAGCTTCTCCAGCTCGCACATTTCGAGTCACAACACACAATATTTAAGGTCAATGCTTCTGTTAACCACGTAAGAAAAGATGCACTGCAATACGGTTAAACGTGGAAAAGCAGTCCTCAGTTTGAGTGCGCGTACACGTTTGCTTTGATTTACGCTTACAAATGTGCGGAACGCCGTTTGTGTGGAAAACAGCGTTTGTTTTAGTGCGAATGTTCGATCTAGAACGACTGGACGAGTGTTTTGTATCCACTTTCGAACACGTTCTCCGCGACAAGAGAAAGTTAAATGGAGGGATTTCCAAGTGAAGTTTGGCATGGTGAGACAGCTCCATCATAAAAAGCAGCATCGGGCATTTCTCTGCAGGACTTACCGTGAAATGTCAGAGAACACATTTCATTTCGTCTGTCCACTATAACGCCTTAAAGTCAGTGTTGAATAAGAACTGGAACCAGATCCCAGATCAACTCGTCTTCCTTTTTGTTCGGACGTGACTTTAAATCCACAAAGAGTCTTGGTAGTTCCTCCTCTCCCCTCTCGGATCGGATCACTGCTTTTGTTCGACGTTCAGGAAATTATTCAGAAGACTTAACAGAGGACACGTTTGCGTCCACCTCCGACCTGTCTGCTTCGAGTTTACTAATAACTGTGCCACAAAACATTGGACTCAGCTCGGACATCAGAGCCAGGGCTTCTTCTTCGGGGGGTTTTACCGGCAGCGCGCGTCCTGACTGTCGCTCTACTGCCACCTTCTGGAGCGAGTTAACTCCGACAGCATCCGGTTTTCCACTTCCCTCGTCCATCGACGGCATCGTCTGTGCTGTCCCTCCCCCCATCACACGCCATCATACTCTTTACTTCTGATAGCCCTTATCTCGTCTTTTCTGCCATCATGTCCATTCTGTCTGCTACACATTTTCTGCAGTTAACAGTTTCTGCTCCCAGGCAATGAACACAAGAAAACAGTCAGATTCATTCTCTTGCTGAAAACCATTTAATGACTGTACTTCAACGTAGTAACTGAATTTGTGTTAAAATAAGTCCAAAAGATATGACATCTATATTAGAAAACATACTTATAAACATATACATTTATTTCAGCTTTTAAATATTAGCCTTTTCAGCTGTACTACAATTATAGAAATATCACATAATCAACAATATGATATTATAACTACAATGTCCCATCAGTGAGAACAATCACACATGAGAAATGATTTTTCTTGTCTAAAGCTTTAATGCATGGTAATTGTTGTGGTGCAGGTAACTGCTTGACAACCTAAAATGCGTCTTAATGTCCTCTGACAGACATTACAAATTTGATTCTGAGCTGAGAGTGAATCCACCATATGTTTGGTCTGAATGCAGTTGTAATGACAGAGATCGCTCCTTACAATGATGATTCTCCCCAGTAAAAAGTGGTCTACGTTCACTGTAAACTTCTGGAAGCCAATGTGCTGCAATATGTCCTTTGATATTGACTGTATGAATGAGGAAATTAAACTTGTTCAGGCTCAGAAGAGACAGAGAAAAACTCAGGGTTTTGCCGAAGGTGAGCTTCACAGTAACTGACTCAGAGTTAAAGTGATCTCTGTTACTTGAATAAAAATCCCATCATCGTTTCCCCTCATCTTAGGATTTAGAAAGATTTCACTAAAGAGTTTTCACTGAAACCTGATCAAACTTGATGTGATGAAACCATTTTAGGTCAGTTCAGAGTGCACAGGTTGTTGAAGGGTGACAATGGATAAAAACAATCTGGTAGGCAGTGGATGAGTGTGTTTTCCTGCTATGACAAGCCAAAACTTCTTTGGCTGTCTTTGGGGCCTCAGGGGATCTGAGGAACCAGAACAATTTGTTGAGCTTTTGTTCAGATGTAACAAAAACAGGACACAGATGAATCCCCAGGTCTCTGTTTATTACTGACCACAAACATATTCATTTCCATGTCACCAGTCACTGACCAACATGTTGCTTAGACTCTCTTCAGCCAATTGGCATCAACATGTAAATACATAGTATGTAATACATTCCATACGACACTTAAAATATGTTTTCTGAAACAGAACAAAAATATAATATATACATAAAATTCATTATCAAGGGCTTCGATTGTGGGCCAAATGTGATTGTTACTGTGTGTCCAGGCTGTGCCTCACTTTAAATGAAGAGATGTTTCAGTGCAGCTCAGCACACTTCTTTTATATTATAATAATAATATTATACATAATATAATATTCACCTTATCTAAACCTGAATGCTTGTGGTGACCATCTTGCTGGAGTCATTTTTTGACAATACTACAAAGCAAAGCAATACTGATAACGTGCAATGATTTCAAATTTATAGATATGTTGAGAAAGACATTTTTTGAAAAGGGTGGACAAAGTTCTGTCACTATGCTTTCATGGATTATAATATTTTTCACTATTATTTTGCACTGGTTCACAACATTTCACACAGAATGAGCACGAGGAAGCTAAAGGTCACAACACAAAAAGGCACCATCACTTCATCTCAGCAAGAACAGCTCTGATCTCTGAACACTAATTTATGGTCGGACATGTTTTTTAAATTGATTTCATAATAAAAAAGGTTTAGGAAATTGAAACAGTTTTTTTGAAGATTAATACCTTTATTTTAATGGCAATTGATGACTACACTTTCAAAAGATAACTGGTATTACAGATTCTCCTGGACAGATTTCTTGGTAAAAGTGAATCACTTGTATAAATTCCAGTGTTGTCTGCTGAGGTTATGACACTGGTGTCGACCATGCTATGTTCTCAGCACAGTGATGGTACTGTGTCACAGTAATAGAAGCTTGAGTATGGGTACAGCTTGGTCCTGGTGCACTGGAAAAAAAAGTTTGTTTTTTCTTACAGCTATTACACAATAAAGTTTCAAAAATGAGCACTAGAGGGGGACAGAGGGCTGCACATGGGCTCATATGCGCACACGCATACACAGAGGAGGAGGAGCACAACTGGGGACTCTGATGGATCATGCCGGAGGGGAGTTGAGGCCTGATCACTCCTCAAATCGTCCCTCCAGGATGCTTTCAAATGAGAAGGGGACAAACTTGTACCCCTGGCCGGAGTAGAACTTGTTCTGGAACTCCACCCTGAAAGGAAAATTCAAACAGGATATGAGCGATCGGAAGTGGGACTTCGTAAATGTGAAACATAGATTACAGTTTTTCTGGATTGCTAAAACACTAAAACCCATTCTCTGAACCAAACTCTCAGTGACTTGAACACATTTATTCAATCAGTCAACAATTTTCACCAAGTTAAACACAATTTGCAGATCTCTTTGGCTCTTTTTGTTCTACACTCTAAACACACTCTCACTCACTAAAACACATTTTGCACTCTGATGCACTTGTGGGGCATAATGGTTACCAAAAGTGGCAGAAGTTAAACACAATTAAAACACAGGTGTCATATCTCTCACACACCAACCCCCACTGATCCCACTTGTTGCTAATGCTGTGATGAAATCAACACATTTGATGAAGCTAACGAGAGAAACGTTGTGAGTCTGCAGCTGTGCTAGCATATGTGTGAGGCTGCACAGCTGATTGCAATGAAAACCAATTTGTAAGACAGATGAAAGTCGATGGTGAATTGTAACAGGTAATATTTACAACGTTCACCATCTCAGTTGACCATATCAGCATGCTAACCTTTGCTAATTAGAGGTACAACTAATTCTAATGGGAAACCAAGGCACTGGACAGAGTGAAATGTTGATGTGAATGTCGTTGATAGCACGAGATGAAAAGAGGATACTCACAATTGATTACAATTCATTCTGCAGCAAAATCTATGAACTACTGGAACATTTAAAGAATGCTTTTGGAGTCTAAGCTATCTTTACATATTAATCTTATTGTGGTGAGGGTGAACAACCCAGTATGATAAAAATTAATTTGGCTCTTATGTCTTTAAGGCCCAGAACATTCCATTACAGTAAGTAAAAGTCAAATCCTCCCACACAGCAGTGGAATTATTCTCCACCCAGCAATTTGAAAGGTCTGAAAATGTATGAAAAATAAAGATGATGGAAATATCTTAGCAGCAGTAAGAGCCGCTGGCTGATAAGGCATAAGAAGACTGGGCTAGCTGTAATTCTACCTGACGCTTTAGTGTCAAAATAAAAAACTCACGCTTGTATAGGATGGAGCACAGAGTACTGGTTCATTGCAGAAAATATTGTTCCCATGTATTGTATTGTAAGGAGCGCTCTGACTCATATTAATTAGTGGGCTCTCAGTTAATACTTTGAGAGTTTATAAGTGTAACTAATGATTTTTGAAGCTTAATAAATCATGTACTAAAACTTATCAATGACTCATTAATGTGTATAACAGACTTGATGAATTATAACCCCTTAGAATGACTGGTTAACATTTCTAACTGGACATTTGATGAATGTGTTATTGGCCTTTCTACCAATATTTACGACAGAAAGGAGACACACAGAAAGGAGACACACCAATGTGTTGAAGCTTCAACACATTGGTGTCAGCCCGCTCAACATGACGGCAAACCCAAAGTCTGCTTTATCCTCTTTTTGAGCCTGCTCCGGTCAAATCTCATGTAAACTTTGTTGCTGCAGTGGCAACTCTTTGATTTGTGGCTTAACCAGTTCCGTGTTCCACAGTGAACAGAGCAGATAGTAGAAGAAATCAAAGCCTTCGTGAATCCCTGAACTGTTTTCACATTGTTAAACAAGAAGTGAAAGTGACATTTGCACTTGCAGAGCTGATAGCACTATGTAATAATGAGCTGTGAGAGTCAGAGGATGGGACACTAATGAGGAATACAGTCTTATGATCTGCTGTGTGACCAAATATGACTGCCAGAACTGTCTCCTCTCATGTCTCTACCAGTAAAACTAGACTCATTCTGGAGAAGTTGTGTTTGTGTCATACTGAGACTTTAATGTGTACTCGAGTGTATCCACAGGGAAGTTGGAAATGTATGCAGAACAGTAACAAAGCTTTCTGTTAATTTTTGCTACAAACAAACGGAAATAAAAGAAAAGATGGAGAAAAAACTGAACAAGTCTACTACAACCACTGTGCCCAACAACTGGCCCTGGGCGATGTTTGCTGGACCCAAAACACAAAACCCTGAAAAAGACTGAATGAGCACCAAAAACAGCCACTAGACCAAGACCACTCACAGCAAGAGAGGTCAAAGGTCATCAACCAGGTGAAGGCACTCTGATGCATAAACGTCAAAACATCTTGATTACATTTTTTATTGTAGTATCAAGTAATTCAAATTATTTACATAGTTTGCTGGTTTATAAATTATATCAAGACAAGCAGTACTTGCATTTTGCAAATGGACTAGTTGTTGCTGTCACCAGCTTTACAAGCATAAATGAGGCGATGAAAATCTTTTAGATTTTCTCATTGTCAATGTTCTTAAAAGGGAGATTTGAATGGGTGCATTTTGTGATACAGCCTAAAAATCCTAAAAAGCCAAAGTGAATTAATCTGTTAACTATATAAATTAAAGTTTAATGAGTCAGTTCAGTTCTGTGACAGAGTAGAGGACAAAACTAAAGGCTTTTCTACCCGTGAGCAGCAATTAGTTTTGCGATCCCCATCTGCAAAACAATGATATCACTGATATAAACTACTTTGACTTCCACATTCAGCTGCGTGTTTTCAGAATTCTCCTCAGCACTCTAAATGTTGTGCTTGCATTCACAGTTCAGATCTTGTAAAATCCTGACAACCTCTGACGTCTTCATTTAGGAGGAAGGAGCTAAGAAATGTTTAGTTCCTGCTGGTTCCTGGCCTCAGCGAGCGAGGGGAGTGCCCAGGAATGTCTCCTGGCCCTGGCAAATATTTGGCCTGCCAGAGCTGTGAGAGGGCAACACTTAAAAAGAGGAAAGAAATGAGAGATCCTCTCATCTGTCCCTGCACACACCACCGCAGAGGTGGAAAAAATGCTTGTACCTGACACTCACTACGCTCCACTATCTTTGCTGTGTGTATGTGTGTGTGCGGATAGCTCATCAGCATGTGCGTGTGAAGGGTGGACTGCAGGGCAGAGGCTCCGGCTTGACTGCTACTGATTTGTAACATGACTATTTCCATTCACTCGCCTTGGTGAAAAATACTCCACTACTCTTTTTAACCTTAGCAAAGACCTGCTGCTTTATTAACAAAGTGCCTCACATTCATGCAGTTACACACACTGGAGCCTGGAAGCTGCCCAGTATAATCACAGCCTCTTACTTTGCTGTAGGTCATTTGCAATAACTTACAGTATGTTAGAAAAGTTTCTTTAATAGAATCAGTTTGTCACTAATTTTATGTAGTCAACTCAACTGATTGCATATGCTTCCAAAAGAGACTGCTTTGCCAGATAGCTGAGTACAGTATGACCTTGAAGACACAGAGACAATTTCCACTTAAACTTATTTATAACTAGATCACCCTCCAAGAGCTCAGACCTTTGCCCAGGCTGAACATTTCCCCAAAATTGAAATTTGAAGGGAGCATCTGCAGATGGCTGGGAGTCAAACTGGGGGACTGATGCTCAAGAGTTTAATCAAATATGAACCCTAAACATTCAACTATCTGGTCTATCGAGCACCCCTCAATCTTTATGTTATGGAGTTATGGAAATATCAAATTGTGAAATTTTGTCCTATCTTGCAAAAGTGAACAAAATTCCTGGATCTGAATACTGATCACTCCCAAATTTTAATGGTTTCTACCTCTGGTATAAAAACTCAACTACTCAACTTAAATTTCATGTAGTTACAAAAACTTCTTTTAACATAGTATCTGCATACCACTGGAGGAAAGTGAAAACAGAAATAAAATGTTTTTTACAATTTGGATGGATGGACTTGTTTACTTTGAAAAACACTTGCTCCCTCACCGTATGTTGCGCCTACCTGATTTATACACACCTATCTGACAGAAAAGTCTAGTGTGTATATCAAACAGTCCCTGGGATCTTGTAAATCACTGGGTGTGTATGATTATGTGTTCTGAAGCTTAATGTTATCATCCACCACCATAGCCCTCTACAGTACTCCATCTGCGTGCATGTGTCCTAATACTATTCATGAGGACCCCTGCTATTAAAATGACATGATTGCAGCTGTCTTCTATCACAATATAACAACTCCTACTACTTCTTCATACTTGCATTTTTATTATTACTTGACTGTATCTCAAACTGGACATGGCCCTGTTCCAGTGTGATCCATGATTTCTCTTCTCTACTTGACTACTTCTGGGTTTCTCTCTCTAACATTGTAAGGTCTTGACCTTACTCTGTAAAGTGCCTTGAGATAATCTATGCTATGAATTTTTGTTATACAAATCAGACTGGATTGGATATTCCATACTGTTTCGCCTCCTATGTGTCAGTGCAGGTTGGAGCAGCAGAGTAGAGGTGGTGCTAGGAGGCGATAGCGCTGGGTGTGTGTGCGTGAGGTTATCTGTTGTCCTGTAAGCACAGTGTGGACGAGGAATGTTTCATATTTCTATCACTCCTCGCGTACATGTGAAGCTGAAGAACTACAGCTCTGGCAGAGATAGTCGGTTCAATAGTTGAAGAACGACAGCTCACTGTGTATGCTTTCTATCAGTGTGGAATTCATTATGTAGGCATATTTTACTGTCTATTATGCTCTGTGATAAAGGTATGCATGGGTGTGAGTGAGTGTAATTGCTCATCATGCACACATGCACATACGCACATACATAGGTCTGTTTAGTAGCATGCATGTAGGCTATATGTGTGTGGCTATTTCATGCATGTATGAAGGTGTGTGTCTAACCAGTGTAGACGCAGGGCATGAAGGAAGGCTGACAGCCCCTCCATGATGAGCAGGATGGCAACGGTGAGCGTGGCAAAGGCCGAGAAGATGATGGACAGGCCAAAGAACCCGCCCCCGCTCCGTGAGGCCAGACCCAGATGCATCACCATGGACCACAGCACCTCTGACAGCTCTGCACGCACATAATGACATCACATGTCAAGTAGAAAGTACACACAAAGATAAATAGTAATGTTTACACCAACATATTCACCAATCAGCCACACTGATGTCCTTTATGTATAGAATCTTTAAATATAATTTTATTTGCCCCCCACATAAAAACAGTGTATGCAGCCTGTGTGTATGTGTACTTGTACTTACGTGCATGGGCGAGGCTGAGGGCCCAGAGGCGCAGGTAGGAGGCTGTGTTGGAGATGCATCCCAGACAGTACTCTATGGTGTGGATGGCCTGGTGTACAGCTACGTCACCAAAGTCAAACTGTGGTGGAAAACAAGATGGTTAGGACACCGATGTACTAGCTTCTCTAAAACAGGATAGAATAGCAGTATAACTGGATAAATTGTTTTTAACAGACTACACAGTAGTTCTGAGCAGATGTAATCATTTACAAGGGGGATGGGGTGGGGCTTGCAGGATTCCATCTGGCTGACAGCCATCTACAGTATCTGTCTGTTTGTCTGTGTTTGTGTTTATCTATCTATCTATCTATCTATCTATCTATCTATCTATCACTCTGTCTGTCTGTCCATCAGGGAGAATTGGTGCAGCAGAGGCCAAGCTCTAAAAATACTGGATCCTACATTCCCTACATTCCCATGATGCAACTCCATGGTATTTCTCATGAGACTCTCTATGTCCTGTAAACACCTTACCTCGCTTTACAAATAAAGATTTCTCTTGAGCTTGAGCTAAGCTTTTCTGTCATGTCATGGTTTGTGTCAGACAGCCACTTTCCCGCCTGCTGGCTGCTCCGCCTCTGCACCACCTTTTCCCATTCACTTACTCATCGCCTTGGCACATACAATGGGCTTCCCTGCTTTCACTAACTAGTTGTCAGATTGTCTTCGTGCTTGCAAGTTAGTTTGCATATGATTCCTGTTCCTGACTGTTTGACTACTACTACTATTACTCTTTTTTCTTTTCTTGCTATTTGGGTTGATATTGTTTTACATTTTTTTGCTAATGCCCTTCTTCACTGTTGCTGTAACGGTGCAATTTCCTACTTGTGGAACTAATAAAGGATTGTCTTATCTATTCTGACTACCACCCCTTTGTTCAATTGCCTTGCTTTAAACTAACTGGCATCACTGTTGTGCTTACAGGTCGAGAGTTTCTTGGAACTTTACTTTTTTTGACTATTTTGGTTGTGTGTACAGTGGCTACAGAAAGTATTCAGACATATTTTGTTGTGTCTTGATTTAAATTTAAATGTATAAAATATGCCCATCAATATACAATCAATAACCCCTTATTGTAATAAAAATCTAAAATTTAAATCTCTCATTTACAGTCTGCTCCAGAGTCCAGGACCTGAGACTTTGGTGATAGTTGACCTTTGGCGACAATGACCTGAAGCAAACAGGTGAGACACATGTTTCATCCAAAGTGACAGAGCTGAGACCCTTTGTACATGAGAGACGTCACTTTTGGATTTTTCATATATTTGCAATTTCCAAAATTGTGTTTAAACTGTGCAAGACTGAGGAGATCTGAATCCTGAAGCCACTGCATGTGTGTTTAGCCTAAGCATATATCAAACATACTGACATCAACACCAACACTGCAGAGAAAAAGATTAAAATGCAATTTCCAGCATAAAACATGTGTAAAACAAACATTTAACCTCCCATGTAAGAGTGAGAAATGATTATGTCAGCTCTGCACTTAAAATGTAGCCAGTAATAACAACTCTCCTGTCAATGTGAACAGTGGAAATGACTTGGAATGGAAATTCTGTTATCATCTTAATGAGTGCCTGCTTTGACCCTGGACCTCTGGCCGAGCCTTTCGCTCCAGTCAGGCAGAAAACAAAGAGCAAAGACATCTGGCTTGTTTGGGTTTGTTTCTTCTTCTTTTCCCTAGCAAGGATCACAGCACAGGGACGTGTTTGTGTATTGTAAAGCCAACACAGTTCCTCTGTTCTCTCCATCCTGGAGCAAAACTAGCCTTTCCTGTATGAAACAGGCTGGGAGGGGGAAACATGGCAGACTATTGCTTTTCGCTGCTCTTGTTGGGTTTGGCTTGGAGCTGGCCTGGTTTCCTCTTTCCATGCTTCTCTTTTGTCCTTGGACTCATGGAATAGGGTTCACGGAAGCTGCACTCATTGTTCCCATTCAAAGGGTCTCTGACATGAGTGGCTAATGAAAATAACACTGGCTAACATGCCGTAATGGCAAAATAGATGGAGCCAAGAATTTTGTGACCAAATACAGTATTTATACTATATTATATTGTATTTTATAATATATATATCAGCAGCAATTATAAATTGCCCCCCTACCAGATGTAAAAAAGTAATTATTATGTTTTTTAACAACAGTTAGAGTAGGGCAGCTTGGTTGGAAACATAAAAATAATGATTGGAACACTGACCAGCAACATCTGTTAGTTAAAACTTGGATGTACCATAGGAAAACAGCAGGTCTGAGATCAGTATTCTTTAGCCTCATTGTGTGTAGAGTGGTGTTTACACACTTCACACAAATACCTCCTTTGTGACAATGTCAAGGAGGAAGAGTAAAAGCCAAAAGTCTTTTTTTCACACGTGAAATACTGGAGCTGATGAAATGACCAGGAGACTGCTAACATTACTGCCTCTGGTGTTTTTGGGTCAAAGGGAAGCAATTCCCTTTGACACTTTTTATGACCAAAGGCCTGCCTTGAGAAATTGGACTACTAATCAAATTTGAATCAGCACTCCCCTTGACTTCCTATGCTGCAAAGGTCTTGGATTAACCCACATGAATGTGAAAAGACACCAGTATCCTAGTCCTTGACAGCAAGAAGATTTCTACAACTAATACCATCTGGCACAAAGATCAGACGCTTTCACTTGATCAAATTACAACAAAATAATTCAACAGTGGTTTTCCAGGACATAGCAAAGTGATTTAATGGTTTGATTTGACTTATTCTAATAAATCAAACTCAAGAATCAAAATATACTCCCCACTGTTAGCATTGTGAGTTAAACAGTTAAGGAGTATAGGAGGTTTAGATAGTTCAAAGAAAGAAAGACCACCACACAAACAGATCATCCAGACATGCTAAGAAGATACCAAACTCAGGCTCTTACCGGTTCTTCCTCTGAGTGCTTGAAAGTGAACAAAAGTAAAAGGTTAGTGGCTGCAGTCAGGAACTCAGGGCACAAGTTTCCATCCTACTTCTGGCTCAGTGTTTTGCATTGTATTTCACTAGACACTAGAGTTCTGGTGCCCAGCAAAAACCAGAATGCAAACCAAAAACAGGTCCTGACAAAGGTAATGAAAAAGATCATAAATTTAACCTTATATCACAGCACCAGTTGGGTTGAATCAGGTCAGATCTCAGAATAAGAATAGGCTCAGATTTGTTAAAAATGTTTATCTAAATATAATACAATCTCATGAAATATGTATGTGGAAAGAGTTATGATTTACAGTTTTTTAGTATAACATTCCCTTGATGCTGGAAATCTGATGTCTGTTGGCAGCACACTTAATGCCAGAGTGAAGATACACACATGATCAGGCTCATTTATATTCGGCATTAACTTAAGCTGAATTCCTTCAAAATACAGATGGCATGTAAGTATTATATATAAATGACCTTCACAGGTGTGCATAATGATGGGTCTCAGTTTCAGACCTATACAGAACTCATACAGTGCACACCCCACACCCTCAACTAAGTGCAGTGCAGTGCAACAACACCTGAATGTATTGCAGAAAACACAGATTACATGTGAAAAGGCCGGTGAGTAATATACAGTTCAGAAGGGGCAAGATAAACACAAGAGAAAGGGAGAGTCTGGAGTGGATCTGGGTGTTAACTTTTTTGGCTTTTAGGAAATTGCCCAGCCTTACAGTCACTTGCTGTCCCAACATTATGCAGTATTACATGTTATAACCTCAAATGGAACATCGGATGCTTGGGTAGCAAATGGTTAGCAAATATGTTTTGTTATCCCCACATACACACTTCACAGATTTCACATGAAGGATAAATGTGAGACGCTAAACCTCTGAGTCACACAGGGAAAAAAAAAACCTCGGTATGCCTTCAAATTCACAAATTCCATTTGCTGGTTCTCATGAAAACCACCTTGCTGTTTATGTTTCTGAAATGGAAGATCCATCGCTTGTTGGCTCCAGTCCATCCCAGCCCTCCCTTTCTCCCCTGGGTCCACATCACCCTTATCTCTCCTTTCTACTCAGCAAATACAGTTCTCTGATAAGAGGGTTGAGACGACACATTTCAAATGAGTGAAGTGATAAGCCCTCAATGGTCTGACCTGGGTATCACTAAGGTATAATTAACTCCTCATTAAACTTATACAGGAGACTACATGTTTGTAAGTGAGCTCAAATATAAGTGACTGTAGTGCAGCAAAATGTTTTAGCTGTCTGACTAGCATGCCCACCCAAACAAAAAAATAACAGTCATCAGATTAAACACTGTTCAATACATAAAGGTGTAATTTTAATAGTCAATAGTATGACTCCTAATGCTGAAATAAATTCAAATAATTGATCAAATATTCATATGTCATAATCCCAAATGTGACGATTTGTTTCTTTTCCCTGTTTCATATCATTGTTCTGGACATATGGTAAGACAAAACAAGCAATCTGAATGAACTGTTTGAGACTATGAAACAATGGAAATGATCATTAGTTGCAGCTTTACATACCGTTTCTATTTCTTTGTGCATTGTTACTTTCCACTGCTTTATTTTGTAACAAATACAAAAAATTAAAAAAGCATGTCCTGTTGATCTATTACATCACAGACCAAACCATCAACAACAAGTTAGCTAGCAGCAAACTGGTAGCATGTTGAGCTGTAAAAACATGGAGGACTTTACAGCTCTGTACATTTTGTACATGCTGTACACTGTACTTTGTATTCAAATGAGATTCACTCTATCCCTCATACTGAAGACAGACGTCATCACTGTTACCACTGTTAGCCTGTTGTTAGCAGCTTCTGATTCTCAACCACATTATGTGGGTGTGTTAGTCTGACTGTGACAAGTCTGATTTCAGCTGGTGTGCAAGTGTTTACATGCATTTTAAAAGTCTGGTTTTAGTCCAGCTAACGTGAATAGTCAGACTAATAAAGTGCCAGTAAACATACTGTTTAAACTTTACTGTTAGCATCATAAGCCTACAAAAACTATTCAAGATTTTAATTTCAGATGAAATGGGATGTGGAAGGTTTGGAAGGTGAATCTGAGATGGATGAAGAGGATCAGGCTCACCTCATCCCCCTCTTCTGAGTGCTGCGAGAGCTGGTCGTGGTCCATGATGCCAGCCTCATCCTCCGTGGGCCCGTTACCCACCCGCACACCTCCGAACTTCTGTGTGCCCTGTTGGGTGAGTCCGGTGCATGATGAGGACACGCCTGTTTGCTCTAAAGACTGCTCTAGATTCTCTGCAGGGGTTTCTTCCCTCTTCTGGGACTAGATACAAAAGCCACAAGAGCTGTGTCTAGCTTAAAGCGGGCCTCAGGTTGAACGCTTTCTTCTTAGTTTGGCTTCCATTTTTCAGGTAAAACAAGGGCACCCAGTACAGTGGGTGACAGCTTTCAGTCCAAACACTTGTCTAACATGACTCATAATTTTAATATTTAAAAGGTGAGAAAATTAAAATGTTCAATGATGCAGTAAGCTTATTTTTATATAGATTATAGCAGAAAGTTATTTGACCAGGCACACCACTCATTTATAGGGGGGCAAAATAATGTCATTGGTTGAGTTACACCTCAACAAATAGAGTCCAGGTCTCTATTTTTTAAAATGTAACTGTAAACGTTAAATGGCAAAGAATAAACTCAGACAACAATCAACTCAGTTCATTGAGCGATTAGCTCCATCCTGATCGAGGTTGATCTGCCATGGCTTTTATGTACTTGTCAGCAGGCCAGGTTCTGGTGGCTACTCGGGACCTGGAAATCATAATAACTAGCTCAATGTACTCAACATTAATACTGCATAAATCAATGTTAATGCTTGCCATTCAAGCAGTTTAGCTTCATCTACCATCAATGAGTGAAGACGACAACTGCTACTTCATGAAGAATGATGAACATTGCAGCGTGATAACATTCAGCAATCAAAGAATAATATAACTGTGAGGCTTGTACAGTAAAAATTGCCTCTACCATTCTAAACGGTGGTTAGCCTACGTTAGCCTCATGTTCAAAAAAAGTGTTATTGCTTATGAACTTTGAGCTATGGCAGTAGTCTGCATTACTTCAATGAAATTATTAAGATTAGGAAATGAAATTATTATTTCTTTTTCACAACAAAATCAGAATATATTGTAAACTATATTAAGGCTACAAATATTTGTTGGATACAAAGTGTTTGGACAAAAAACTGCCAATTCTACAGGAGGAACAAATGATTAAAAGGGCAGATCAAACACTGTTAGGGTGCCCTCAGTCTATGAAGTATTTCTCCCAAATTCCCAACCAAAATATCAGCGTTCCCAAGGCAGGCTTTAAGCATTTTTCATGGCAACACAACCAACCACATTACACAATACAATGTGCATTGAAATGAATGGCAGAATAGGAGTGGAAAAAAAGGTTATATCAAAGGTTATCATTGTTACTCATCAAAGGTAGGCAGTAAGGTCATAGGTGGGGTCAGATCCACATACCAGGTGCTTTTTCCACAGGTGCTGACGCCGAAGCACCATAGTTTTCACAATCAGCATACAGGGAACACATGCAAGGGCAATCAGCACCAACAAAACCTGGATCCCCATCTACAGATTCAAACAGAAAGAGATTAACAAAGTGTTGGCGATGTGTTGCAGTGATCAGAAGAATGCTAACTCCCTGAATTCCCTCTCACTGAAGAAAACCACGCAGCTGATATCCCTTCTGTTGTATCTGACGCTGATGTTACATGAATATGATCTACAAAATACAAGCAACAACGGTACTAATAATAATTATATGTTGTAAGGACATAACAGATGTATCAGTAAACCAAGAATAAAGGCTGATTGATCGCCTCTACGCCAATACCAACTCAAGTTGTTTGGCTAGTTTCGATCGACAACTTCATCTGGCAACAAGAGCAGGGAATGAATGCTAATTACAGCTAATGTTGATATATTATTAGCAGGACTGAAAAGATGTGGTCTTCTAAACCTTCACATTCTGCATTGCTCTGCTCTCCTTTTCAACTGCTGTCATGCTTCAAACAAAAGAAGAAAGATAAATAGTAAAATGCAAAAAAAGTTTCCCTTGATATTATAATGGGGAACTGTGATATACTATAAATAACAGCTCACTTCTCAAGTAGGCACAGCAGGGCTGTGCTTAAGCCAAACAGATGGAAAGCAACAGCATTAAGAGCTGCTGTGGATGAATACAGTGAAGCATCTGGGACAGGCTACTTATAGCCTCCTCCTCCGCATGGTAAAATAATGATGTCATTTTTGCTATATTACCCACATTTCCATTTGGAAAGCTTGAGGAAAACTTCAACAGAAAAGGTAGACTGGTAACTAATAGCAAACTGTCTAACAATGCCCATCAATAACATTTTCCTCTGGCACAACTCCCATTCATTCAATGTACTGGAGTAGAGCCACAACAATGAAAGTCTGGCGAGCAGAGTAAATTGCAGCAGTTTGAAAGACTGTCCTTTAACCAGCCTTATGTGTGAGAAAACAACTTCTACGGAAGTAGCCTGAAGTGTTGACACACAAAATCCCTGCCAGATCCAGTCATGCTGTTCTGTAGCACAGCCTGACCGCTACCCTCTCTGATATAAGGCAAGCCACATGAAAATAAATCATATTAAATGCCGTCCTGAGCTACTGTGCACCTCTCTACCAGTATTCAACCATATCAGAACAAGCAGGAAGGACAGGAAGCTGGGAGAAGCAGGGGGAGGATGAGGGAGGGAGCACCTGTCCCATGTAGAGGGGCTTGTTGGTTGGGTCATTATAGTTGAAGAGACACATGTTGATGAAGTGGATGAGCAGGCTGGGAGCATCCTTGGAGGTGGAGGCATCATAGGCTGTCCACTTGAAGAAGACCAACAGGACAAGGTAGCCAAACAGGCTCGACATGAAGACGATCTCTGGGATGAAGCCCAGGAAGATGTTCAGCGGCTTCTTGAAGTACCTGTGGTGCAGGGAAGTCATTTAGCTACACAAGTGGAACATCTACTGTGGCATTTCCTGAATAATTTTGAACTGCAATGAAAATATCAATTATGAGCAGGTGATGTGAATATGATGGAGTTAGATAACCAGATAACCCAATCCTGAAAGCCATGATTATTGCTAATACATGTAATAAATGACAAGATTAGCCTTGAGTGTAGCACTTACAGGTGGTTGAAGAGACTGAGCGACACTCCAAACAACATGTGAATGACACCCAGGATCACAGACATCTTCATCTTGAAGGAGTTGAGGAAAGTCAGCTTGTTGGTGGCAACATTCCAGATCTACAGAGACCACACATCAAGGGTCACATGTCTGAGACTAAACCAATGCTATTTTATTTTAAATTCTTTTCCTGTTTATTCCTGTTAGGGTGCACTAATATAACCACTAATGATGCTGGAAACAGTTGACCTCGGTTCTGGATTATTTCTGACCCAAACCCATTTTCAATATTCTTGAGTAGGACACATTCATTGTTTGGGTCTTTCCCTGAGACTTGTTGACAATAGGAACAACACTAGGTCAAAACCTAGTATATGGGTGGACTATGTATGGTCAGTGTACAATACGGAGAATGTAGTCAAAAACTGTTATGGAACCACAATACACCAATTCACATATTCATGACATCATTATATTTAATTGTATTGTATTGTATTGTATTCTGCCCAGTGTCTGTCCTGTATCTGTTTGCACAGCCACTCAGTCAGACATTACACAGTTGTTGTGCCAGGTAGCTGGCAGGGTGAAGTCTGCTTAATGTCCCCTTCAAGTGATTTGGATATTTGCGTTCACTGCCATCTTTTTATTTTTGTCTTTTTAGTGAGTGTGCAGGTTTTACCGGGTCAATTCCAAGTGGATAAGGCCCGTTGAACACACCAGGAACAGCTGGGTCTAACTGTAGAACTGCATTTCCATCAAGTGTCTCAAATCTAGGGCAGATCAGGATGAAATGATTATTCACATGCTGTTGTTTTTCGAGGCAAACACAATAGAATTTAGTACACTGATCAATGATACTGAAATTTATTGATGATCAAATCTGTTACCGTCTGTCTCGCAGCGCTGACTACGTCACTTCTTGCCTCACAGAGTGGAGCGGAGCAGGGTGATGTAGTCAGCGCTGCAAGACAAACCCGACTAATAGCTACCTTTTAGAACAAGAATCAACCACATATAGTATACAGTAGCAGTAAAATGGATGTCAGTGACATGTCTATCTTATATGATGACAAAACTGAGTTTGTAGATAACACCTAATTGGATCTGACTGTTC
Source organism: Psettodes erumei (assembly GCA_016785225.1). Lineage (NCBI taxonomy): Eukaryota > Metazoa > Chordata > Actinopteri > Pleuronectiformes > Psettodidae > Psettodes > Psettodes erumei. Next base: position 744,239 of record JAFBJZ010000914.1, on the reverse strand, counting down.
TAAGAGGGGCCCTACATCATCATTCAAAATTAAATTTTGTGCTAATACATTTATCTGTCTATTTTAATGTATACTGAACAGGAGATTTCCTGGGAGCTGAAGCATTTGGAGGCAGCATTAAATGTAAAAAAAAAAACTCCAATTCAAACGAGTAGCTGGTGTAGAGTCTCTTAGAGCCTGACAGAGACCCTGACTAAAACCCTGTGTGCACAGGTTTTAGTCAGGGTCTCTGTACAGCCACAGTGGTAGCAAATCTGCATATATTTCTGCATCTAACTGTTGTTAGCTAAGAAATGCACACAAAGATTGGCATGGTGTTCAACATCATTTGTTAACTAGTGCTAAATTATATCAATAGATTACTTATGTGAAGTGAAGAGTTGGCTGACTTACGACCAGTTCGCTCCTTTGGGGCCAAACATGGGCCTGACGCTCCATCCAGAGCCAAACATGTTCAGTGACTTGGAGAAGCAGTCGTTGTAAATGATGCCAGTGTAGATGGAGAAGATCCCCATCAGGAGGATGATGTAGCGACCGGCGAACACCATGTTAAACATCTACAGAGACACATGACAACTTCATATGTTTCAGGTTCCTAATATGTGCACTGTGAATCCTTTTTACTACTGCATTACTTGTTTATGTCTGCTGTACCTCATTGTCACTCTTTTGAGCAAGGAGGCGACTCTCTCGGATGACCAGGTAGAGGGCAGCACAGGTCATCAGCACACCGTGACCCATGTCACCAAACATGACCGCAAACAGGAAGGGGAAAGTGATGATGGTGTAGGGAGCTGTAAAAAGTCACACAGAAAGAGAACAATTAGTGATGAATGTTGAAATTTCCATGCTGCATAGAACTGCTGATGTTTTAGGACACCACCATCATTAAAAGGTAGTACATACAAGGAACCTAAACATGTTGAGTCAATAGGTGCGATTCCACCGCAGGAACCAGGAGCTAGTCCCTGGGTAGCTCAAGCGTTACAGGAATGCCCCTATAATCAGCAGTTCTCAGGCACCGTGTCCTCACAGCAGTACAAGAACCCATCAGACCCATGGAGTGATGTACAAATTTGTTTCGGACTGTTTCGGTCGCAATATAATGCAGAGCGCACTCGAGAAGAACAGCATTTGTCAACAGGGAGCTGAGATGGTAGCAGAGGTGATTGTTGTGTGACTATAAGGCAAATTATAGTTGTAGGCGACGATTTGTGAGAGCAGAAGACTGACAACTTGTTACCTTCCGTGTGAGGTAACAACCAATCATCATCAAGCATCAGCCAAGAGTTTTTCAGGGCCACACAGAAGTACCAACCCCAGAGCAGGGACTTATTCAGGCCCCAAATAAGGCCATGTAAATCTCCTTTAGGGGGCTGTTCTCCTGGTGGGGACAGACCTCCACCAAGGCTGATCATTTCCCCAAAAATAAAATTTCACCCATAATGTGTTTTATCACATTCATTCCGCATCTCGCAGCATGGTGGTGCACTGTCTCCTCACAGAGAGAAGGTTCTCAGCTTGACCACCGGTTCAGGAGAGACCTTTCTGTGTGGGTTTTCTACTCCCACTCCACCAAAAACATGCAGGTTAGGTCGATTGGTGACGCTACATTGCCCAACTAATGTGACAAAGAATGAATTCAAATATAGACAAAAGATTTCTTGTATAACCTGGATTGATTTCCCTGTAGTTCCCGATACCGTAGGCATCAACAATGTTCTGGAAGCCTGATGTGAACTTGTTGGTCTTGTTGAAGGTAGGTGGAGTCTGCTTGGTCTGCATCCTGTTGAGGATGGATGGCACTGTCGAGCCACTTCTCTCCTGGAAGATAAATTTCATCATCATTACTTTCCAGGCTGTAGGTGTAAGACCTCCACTTAACCTCGCGATTTACGTTACCTGATATTATAACAGCATTATTCATTTGCTTAACTTCATCTGTACCTCATCCGTGTTACTCAGAGACTACGTAAATTATCCTGAGCTATGAATCATGTGGTAAGGTATGAATGATGAGGTCACCGGATTCCCTGCTGCTGTTCATTTCACCATCTGTGAAAAAGAAACAGCTAATGCTAGCTAGATCTATTATTTCTTATACTGCAGTCAGTGTGCAGGCTCTGCCAGTGAAGAAATATGAACAAAAAATAACATTCAGCACTATGATACATACTCAGACGATCCAGGCTTACATAGAAGCTGTCTCCATATCAATATAAAAACACGGTTTCCACCTTTCAAAAACAGCACAGCACTCATGTTACATCTTCCTGGACAAAGTAAAACTTTCATACAGCTGAATATGCTTGGATGTACTGCATGCTCATTAAACTTGTTGGGGGCAGCTGTGGCTTCAGAGTGGGTTGTTCACTAATCGGAAGGGCGGTGGTTCGATTCCCACCTCTTCCAATCAGCAGGTCTGAAGTGTCTTTGGGCAAGATACTGAACCCCACTGTGGACCCTACGTGTGTGTGATTGTGTCCCTCCTTGAAGCACTATGTGTTTAGGACCACTGTATGAATTTGTGAATGAATGAATGAGTGTGGCTTGTGTAAAGGTACTTGCGTGGTCAATAAGACTGTGCTGTATAAATACAAGACCATTTAACATTTTACAAAGGTTCTGTGACCTGTATGAGCTGCACCAATGCTTTTGTTTCATAGTCAAAGTATAAGCATTGTAACTGTTTATCAGCAGCACACTCAGTACACCATGAAATGTGTCATAAATTATGAATGTGAAGTGAGAACTCACAACAACAGGAAGCAGAGCCAGACAGCTGGTGCAATAAAATCCAACCAAAACAAACTAACCGTCCCTCTGCGCAGAGCGAACTGGATGGAGTCCAGGTCCGAGACGGGACACCACACCTCAGCGATCAGACACTTCTGGGTGACGTCGATGTTGCAGAGGTTGAGCGTGTGGTAGATGGCCTTCATCTTCCTCACCTTGATGAACCACACCCGCATGGTCTTGGAGGCGGCCTGCAGCACTCGCTGGCGGTGGTCCTCCGTTTGGTTCAGCACCTACAGTACAGCGGCACATTTGTTTCAGATTGCAGATCCTGTCCAGTCAACACTGGATGGTTGGGTGGTGTAAGGCCTGACATGTCTACTACAGATCCAGCCTCATCCTACAGGCCTCTGGTGTGCTGTTTTAATCACTGGGAAACAAGAAATCACTTTACAGTAATTAACTGAAAGAATAAGAAAGAGAAAATTACACTGTTGGCTAACTCAACAAAGACAAAAAAGAAATCATTCTGTGATAGTCACCTTTGCCCGCTATACTGTTGGTTGCAAGTATTTTAATGCTTGTCAATTAAATGGCTCCAGCCATGGGATCTTCTCTGTGTATCAGACTGTCAGTTAGATGTTTAGAATGAGCATTATTTGCAATATGCAGAGTATCAGAAAATGATCAAACTGAAAGGATCTGATGGCACAGGGCATGTTCACACACATACTTTGATTCCTCTTGTAAATTTGTGTCAAATGCTCCATTGTAGTGTATTGTAATGCAGTGTGTGTGGTTGGCAGCCTCAGAGTAGAGCAGCTCTCTCAAGCAGAACCATGGCTTTTTTCCAGGCTTAATAAGGGAAAACTTTGGGGAAACCACAACATTATGAGACAGGACAAAGGTTTTTCACAGATAAGAACCAATACACAGGAAAACACCCACCTACACTATGAGGGCTTTTGTCATTCGACTGACACTTAATTTTATCAAGGGAGCCTGAACACAGACATCCTGCTGCACAAAGTTAAATTGATTTCTTGTTGTTTGGAGGGCAGCAGTTTAACAAAGACTACAAAGTTGCTTTGAAAGAATTATTGAATTATATAAAAGAACTACAGTGCTAATGGTAATGTGGCTTAAACAATAAGCAGGATCAAACCCAAGGTCAACTACCGCCCCCTACTTTATTTTCATTTTCAAAAACCTTTACCTTTCAGTTTATTAGTGTGTAACCCATCAACTGATGTATCTGATTTGTTCATTTATTTGTGGTACAGTTATGCCAGTAACACAAGGCAGAGGTGCATTTCAGTGACCAACTTACCATCTGGAGGTCGTCGATTCGGCTGTTGACACCAGCCAGCATCTCCTTCCTCTCCTGTGGGGTCTCTGGACAAGGGTAGAGAGAGGCACGGAACCTGGACAAACACACCCATCAACAGTCAACTCACAACACTTGTAACACAAGCTTTCTATTAGAAGTATGTAATGTGTGATAGTGCATGGTGAGTCAGTCAAGCAAAAAGTTTTTTTATCATAAAATTAAACCTTATTTAAACATAACCCCTAAATATAGCCATTTAGTTGTTGTACCCACTGTGAGGCAACCATGTCATGAATTATAGCTTTCAAGCAGCCACCCTTCCTCAGTGTGCAAAATGACAACTGTGCTACAACCAAGCATAGAGCAGCTTAATAATATAATAAACTGCAAAAGTGTCATCAGATCAAGGGCTCATCACCCAAATAAGACTCAAACCAAGAGGGATCTTACGACCAAATGGCCAGCGGTGTTTTGCAGATCATTACAACAACACAGTAAAGTAGACCTTTGACTAACTGGATATAAAATATCTAAAAATTCTTAAGTTGTGGCCAGACACATTTTGTAAGGCCATGGTGACCTCTGACTTTTGACCTCTGACAACCAATCTTATCAGTTCATCCTGGGTCAAAGAGTCATTTTTTCTCAGGAAGGTGTGAAATGACCTGGAAGTATCTAAACGGCAGCCGTGATAAGAGCCAGTGCATGGAATTCTCTGAAAGTTAAGGAAAGGAGCTTTAGTGCTTCCTATCTGATCAACTGCAGCATAAGATACACTGCACCTTCTTTTAAGAAAGAATAAAAAATGTCTTCCCACCATTCCTTATAGCAGCAACATTTAAAGTAATGCAACTGGACTTGAGATTTTTTCAAGAAAATGTTTCACCTCTCATCCAAGAGGCTTCTACAGTTCTGAAACTGATGGTGGGGAGTACTGGAATTTATACAATGTAGGTGTGGAAAGTTGTTTGGGAAACAACAGCGGCACAGGTCACTCCCATTGAGAGGGCCGTTAGGATCACCTGGGCAAGTATTGACAGTCATGAGGGTGTTAATGTGGGTCATTAACCGCCTCGTCACAGTGATTTTGGTCACCTCACTCCATGTTGTGTGGATCTGGAGGGAGTAGGTGAGAAGTGAGTGTTCTGGGTATTGTTCCTAAGAGTGCCTTGTCGGTGGGTGACAGGTTGTGTCTTAGCCCACCTCCTCTTTCGATGTTTTACTACACTGAACATTCATACACTACATTGTCCAGCTTGTGTCTAGGTGTCTTATCTTTAGGATGCACCAGTTTTTGTCTCAGGGTGTTACTGGGTCTGAAATGCACAGGGATCTGGTGCTGGTTAAAGATCCTCCTAAATTTCTCAGCAACCCCTGCGATATATGGGATGGTGATGTTTCTCCTTCTGTTATCCTCCCTCTCTGTGGGCCTTTTCTTGTTGGTTTTCAGAAAGGCCCAACTGGGATAACCGCAGGTTTTGAGGGCTGCCCTGATGTGCCTCTGTTCCCTAATCTTGCCCCTGTTGGTGGTTGGAATTTCCAGTTGCCTTACAGAACTCTTTCAACCTTGACTATGACCTGGATGACTGAGAATCTACATAGATATTTAAAGTAATGCACAGTTGTAGTTTCACTGCAGCAGACCCACAGATATAGAGAAACAACAGAGCACCGGTTTTATGTTTGTGACATGATTCATAAACTTCTGGAAATTCTTCATAATTGTGCTGAGCTGCAAATCCAGGAATATAGATTTCTTCTCTGTTAAATCTATGGCGATAGGAATTACCTTTAACAACAAGCATACTGTCTGTCTCTCTTTGTAGGCTTCTACCTTTAAAAATGATGACTAACAATATTATTAAGTGGAGGCACCCACCCCTCACAGATCTTCTTCACCCTGTTCTTCAACTGGTCACCTTGAAAGAAGATGATGAATACTGATTTGTGGACTTGGTCTCCCTGTTGGGAAGAGAATATATTAGAAAACAGTTACAAGATGTGTGTTATATATTTGGCCTCCGATATGTAAATGTTTTAATCAACCATTTTCCCAGATTTTTGTGTGCCGCTTTGTGATTTTTGTATGAGAGCTTCATGACTCCGTCTGTGTTAGTATGTGTGCTGACCGTGGTGGGGTCCTCCAGAGGGTCCTCGATCTCTGCCTTCCTTAAGAAAACATTACCACGACACACCCTCCACAGCATCCTCTCGAAGGTGGGAATCCTCTCCCTGCTGATCACTCCAGCCACAAATCTGCACAGACAAAACATGCAGGAGCAGACAGACAAGTTAGACAATACTCTCCACCACTACCATCATTTCACTGAATGAGGGGAATACCTTTTTGACATTAAATGTCATTTAATGAAATTTAATGATATTTAATATCTAAACCCATCAGTTCTGGTCAGTGCTTGTAATTGAATTTTTTACATCACAGCAGTATAAAAAAAACTTGGGTTTGTAGAGTCTTCATGTAATTATATTTTCTTTCTAACAATTCTAATGAAGGATCTTCTTATACTGTAGGTCTGACAGAATTCATCTGGTGAAGAAAAATTAGTAAATAAAGTCAATTTGACCACCTTTCAAACCAATCAGCCCCTCAGTTAATGGAAATTTCTCGTGATTAAACATTTCATTTTGTCAAGGACAGTTTGGATTCATGTGTATAAGAGAATATGGTTTACCCCAGTCTGAGCGGAGCCCCGCGGCCCCCCTCACTCCCCTCCATCAGGGCTGATGACTCCTCCAGCAGGTTGGGATCTTCCATCTGTCAGTGAAAGAATGAACAAGATCTCATTTACTTACTTTCATAGAGTATATGTTGCACACAATTATGTTCTTTTAAGTGAATGCTTGTGGTCCAGCCCAGGTATTTGACTGTGGAATAAAACGATGATAAATAAAATGGTGCTACAGGGATTTATAGCCACACACTAAAACAAATGAAATGTTATAAAGGACTGTTTTGGTTTAGGTGAGTAAAATCTCAATGTTCCTTTACACTTCCGGTCGTGTGGTGTGTGTGTCTGAGAGGACGAATAAGGCAAACCTCATCAAAGAACTGCTGCGTTCTACGGAGGATGTGTTTCAGCTCTGTCAGCTCCAGGAAGTTCTTCTTCAGGGCTTCCTGGTTGGTGTTGATCTCCTTCAGTTCATTTTCCAGCTTCTCAAACGTGGCCTGAGCATCACAAACAACAGACACTCACTGTTGTTGACACTGGATTGAGTGTGAACATGATGATTTGCAGAACAGCAAAGTTCTGAACTGATTGGTTACCTCCAAATCGATCATGTCCCTGGGAAAAGGCACCTCTGGATTTTCTCCAGTGTCCACAGTTGGGATGTTTGCTTTCTTGATCTCCTTCTCCACAAACCCTGTTCAGCAGAGAAAAATCCACTTTTCATCAAATTACCATATTTTTCCAAAAGACTGTTCATGTGTCTCATTACTCACTCAGTTTCCTGTCCATCTCCTCACATCTCCTCACTTCATTCACAAACTTGCGCTGGAACACGTTTACATCTGGGTTCAACTGCAAATGGAAAGAAAATAGAAAAAAAAATTTAAAAGCAATTATTATGATGGGATTTGGCTCAAACTAAAAGTCAGTGAACAGAAAACTTGTGATTACAACAACTGATTAATTGTCACCTATACTGTACATGTGTGATGTCAAATGTCATTGAAAGATGAGAAACACCACATCCTCTCTGAGATCCCACTTGTCTTTTATGAGCAACATTCTTTCTGCCTTCAGAGAGGTTCCACCATAGCTTGAGAAAATTTGGACTTACATCTCTAAACTGGACCATGCCCAGTTCTCCCAGCTCGCTGACGCAGCAGTAGGCCGCCTCTGACTGGAGAAAGAGCTGGGCCAGCGTCATCTCCTCGCTCCTGAACAGTTCCCCCATTATGACCACCACACTCCACCTCAACTAGAATGAAGAAAAACTGCACAGGACCGGAAGATACGACAACTATTAGACGATTGATTTTTTACACAATGAACAGGACAAGTCAAAGGACATAAACACAACCTGTTGTTTTCTACAACTCTTGTAATCCTTATCAAAATACACAAACACACACAACGATGCAGGAAATTGCTGGTTATAGTCTTAGTTTAATCAAATCACCACTAATTGATTAACAGGAGCCTATAACAGGTTCCTTCAGCCTGGTTGTGCAGACAGTAAAAAGATGGATAGGTTTAAGTTGAATAACCGTTCCATGGGCATATATATAGACTACTGCAGGAAGAAGATGCTGAAGCTAAACACGGAAGGAAATGATGTCTGTTGATCAAAGAGCAACGCTTTTAATAGCTCATTTAGGCCTAAATATTGTACTGCTACATTGTGAGTCATTACGATCAATGCCATTAATGAAAACAGCCCTGTATTTGTGTAAACCGTCTTCAAAGCGCCTAGCTAGCATGGTGAGCACAGCATCACTGACGTCACAGCATCCCTGCTGCAGCAGCACCTATGTCCTTCACTGCTCAAGGACGCCATGATGCCTTAACAAATGACACACTGTCCGTCATAATATATCGTTGATTGCTACTATTTTCCTCTTTCCTCGTTATATACAAATATTGTGTGCACATTATGAGCCCAAGACTCGATTTTAGTCATATTAATTGTAGGCTCTAATGTTATGACGCCGTAGTTCTATTTTTAAACGGACAAAATCGGTTGATGAAGCAAACAAATGTTGGATTATGTAAAACAAACACTGCATCACTTGCGAATGGTTGTCCGTGTCCTTCCAGCCAACACGTCACAATATCATGATTCGTAGGATGATGGTTAATAATTCCCTCACATACCCTGGGTCTTCTGACAGAAATAAATGACTTCATTTCACATAAAATGTTTTTCAAAATATCCATTTCCGCACCTTTGTAACCTTCAGCTGCTCAGCTCTCTCCGGCCTGTCAAACCCTCCTGGATGCTGGCTGCAGTGGTCCAGGCTGGTACATCAAGTTAGACATTGTCGGCCGAAAGTATGCCAGAAAATAAAAGATTTCAAAATTAATGCGTGATGTGTTTATTTTTCACTCACATCTTGTCCTTTTGAAAGGGAGTCAAAATTATAATGATGCCAATGCAATGCCAATGTGTTATGTTATTAATATATACATCGCCGTTTTCCAATGTGCAAAGCCGTGCTAAAAGATTTGCCACGTTGGGTTTATTTTGAAAATCCCAACCGGACGCTGATTTAAAGTATGCCTTCTTTTTTAGCCGCTTGATCCAGGACTCGTAAGATTATCAGCTAGAAAATGAAAATACAAAGCATTGTGTGTGTCTCATGGTTTTAAAACTAAATAAATATATCATGAAAAACGAAACCATAGTCAAATGTTACGGTTGTGATGGACCAAGAATATGAGGCACAAGCAACACACTGCAAAAGGAGGTTTTATTCAGTCAAACATCAGTGACAGTGGGAAACACACCATGTCAACTTTAGTACGACCATATTTTGCCTTTTACAATAGAAGACAGTGCTCACTAATGCAGCTTTCCTTGCCTCTTATGGATAAAAATGCTACATGTGTCAGTCTGAGCAGAGGCTTCATCAGTGAAAACACCTGTGAGGGTGAGCAGGGCTTTGGCTGTGGTTGAAAAGTCTGAAATCTGCTTTCCTACTCACACTTTTTTGGAAAGGAAAACGTCACGAGGAATTAAAGATGTGGAGGAGAATTCATAAGGACTTATGAAAAGGGGTGGTGGTGCTAGAGAATCTGACTGCACATGGTGTAGGTTTTGGGTTGTTTAAAAAAAATATTTTTTATTTGTCCATCCTCTGGAGCTCCTCCTTGTACTTTTGCAGCATAATGCAATATATGAATATGCCATGTTATGTGTGCAGCATTTGAGATGTACAGTATTCTGAGATTCAGTTTGTAATGTCCCATGCTTAATGTATGCCTGTAGATGTCCTCTGTTGCTCTCCATTTTATTCACTCTTCTAACAAGATCCAGAAAGCGGTCTGCTGAGTAAGTTATGTCATTCCCATGGATGATATATGCAGTGAGTTGCTGAGTATTTCCTTGTGGGTGACAGAGCTCTGGCTCTTCCCTATGCATATATAGTTTTCCACATAAATAGTGGCAATGCAGCTTTCACGTTAAAAAGTAATGTACCAGAAATGTGCACTCGCATGTATTGCCCAGCCAAACATCTTGATAGGTGATGCCACATAGTATTGCAATGAACTATTTTTTGTTTTTCCCAGATGCCTGTGTTTTTTCACTGGAGCCCTCTCTGTTGGCACCCCCACTACGACAACAGACCATCAGAACCATGTAGAAACCATGAATTGCTCTAAACATTGTCTGTGTTTGGTACAGTCATGAACCGTGGGTTTTTTGAGGGTTTTTCTCTCACTACTGGCTGCTGTGAGCAAAAAAAGGCAATGGCTATAATTATACTGTAAAGTTCTCTGAAGCTGGGGGAGAGCTGTAGAGTCAGTTGAAAATTCTTTGTGACTTCATTACTGCAAATAGTAACTTGTCATTTGATTTGTTCGAAAAAAAATTTTGACAAGCTGTAATGTTCAGTCAATATTTAGTCATGTGATGGAGATTTATTGGCTTTCAATTTATCACAGTCTTTGTTATATCAAGCTCTGATTTGATAATTATCATGGACTAGCATGTGTCTGTTGGATGCTTATGACATATAATTGTGCATGAGTACCACCTAAAGTAAAGGGCTACCAAAACCCAGTCTGTAAATGTCCTGAGAGTAAGGTCTACCAGATGTGGTGGAACACTCCACAACTGGCCAAGTATTGAGTCAGTCCTAACGAGATCCTGTAGAAATTTTCCTCTTACAAACAGCCACAGTCGAGTTTCAGCCCCTCTCCGTTCCACATGGTGCAGGGTTTAAACCAGGACACTGGCTGCCTGCCAGTGAGCAATTTTAGAAACATGGAACTCCCATAATGTACATAAATTACAGACTTCTACGAGAAACAGCTTTTTCAAAGATAGCTTTCTTCCTCATTCTGGGGTGCCATGTGGTTTTCATAACTTGTATGCATTAGAAAGTTTTTTCCAAGTGTTTTCTCACTGAGTAGAGAGTACCACTGACATGCATATGGAATAAAATCTGAGCATGATGACTGAACTGTGCACTTTGGAAAAGAGGACTCCATGGTAAATGACCCTTCAAAATCTTGCCTGTCTTGTAGCTGTTGACGACCTTAATCCTGGGCCATTATTATCTAAAAAGAAAATAACCAATTTTTGACTATGTACCTGCAACTACTAATTGTACTTTCAGAGTCAATGCCATGATTACGTGGCTAAATAGATGAGATTTTAGTGATGCTTAAATGATTGTTTAAAAACATAAACAGTCAGTTGTGGAGAAATCCATGTAACACCCAGTAAAACATATCTTTCTTCTACCTATAGATGTTAGAGATGACCTATGGTTCTGTCAGGGCTGTAATCTGTACTGTCCAAGTGTTGCTGACTTTTCTTTGTCTGTTTTGGCTCATTATGTCACCCACTATTGATCGTTGTCTTAATTATATACATACAGCAATCAGAAGCATCACTGATCACTGATCTATTTATTCTATAAGTGTAATTGTTATGTAGTATATTTTTTAAAATATCTGTGTATTGTGTACTTTGAAATTTTTAAGCCCCAAAAAATTGTCATCAGAGGCTGAGTTTACTTGACATGATTTGTACTACTGAGCCAGTTAAAACACTTCTGTAACATCTTCTGTGGCTCTGGGGGAGCTTTGTCAAGGCCCTATTTTCATGGCCCTGTAAGGACCAGCACAAGCAGCACTCCAACAGTGTGGTCATTTCCTGACCTTCACCTTCCTGACCTTACTGTTCCCTTGCTTTACCTTACTAAATGAGCTCTGAGTCCTGCCTTTTGAAATGGTGTGGATTGAACCTAAACAAGGTCTTGCCTTGATTCATCTCCAGGAAGATCTTGGCTTCATTCCTGAGACTCTTCTGGATGATGAGGTAAACATTATGTTTTACTGCTTCACCAGATAGATTCCTGTGGATAACATGATACACAAGTCATAAAATTACCAGCAATATCATCAATAATTGAATGGATTTTAGATTGTGCCATGAGAGAACTTAAATCAACGTAAGACTACTGGGAACTGAAGCAATGAATTACATGATCCAGCAATTTGTGAAAATAATGATGTTATATAATCTTCAGTGTCAGGATTAGCTTTCTGCTTGTAGACAAAGCAAGTGCTAAAGGTAATACTTGAGCATGAAGGTTCATTGTTGCTAAAACAGGAATAGCAGTTTTGCAAAGAATAACCTTAACTCAATGTGCACACACAAAATCTTTTCCTGAACTTTCAGACTGACTGACCAAATGGCATTAATGGCAATAAATAGGCATGCCCCCACCAAAGGGCCTGTGAACCTGTTTTAAGGGGGCCAGAACGTTTGTGTGTGTCCCCAACAGAGGCCCCTTAAAGCTGATTTACAGGGCCAATAAGTATAATTGTAATAAGTTCATGCTCTGAACTTGATGCTGATTGGTGGTTACCTCATGCAGGAGGTGAGGACAACAAGCTGCAGTCTTTTGCTCTCACATATCATCACTAACAGTATATAATGCTCTGAATTCTGTTATGACCCAAACAGTCACAGAATTTGTACGTCACTCCATGGGTCTGATGGTTCTTACACCGCGGTGGGGACACAGTGCTCAAGAACTCCTGTAATGCTTGCTGCCAGGGACAGGCTCCTAGTTTCTCTGGTGGGAAAGCACCTATTGCACTTAAAAACTCCACAGAGAGTTAATAAATTTGATAAAGATAATCGCTCACTTGAATACATCCCTGAATTTGCAGAAATTAAATGTTCACTGTTACAGTAACATGAAGCCTCGGGTTTATCAAAAGATCATTCTATTCCTAGTCTTATCATTGTTCATGGGCTTTTCTTGAGAACCAAGGCAAGCTGTATTTCATACCTGGCATCTGTTTTAAAGATAGCTCTGCCTTCAATTTAATGAAAATGTTCTGCATACAGTAGAAGGCACAACGGAGTGGAAACAGGAACACATCCTGCCTGACATTCCTCCTTATGCTGTGCCTGAGCTTGTATACAAGCAGATCAGCACAACTCTGCTCTAACTATTCCAACCATGCTGATGGGACCAGGCTTTACCAAAGGGGCGTGTTATTGAATCATCAGGGGGCTGGAGCTTCTAGTTGTAGGTGGAGTTGTACTGATGTGTGTGTGTGTTTAGGGAGGAGATGAGGGAGGAGTTTGAAGATAGGGGGACAGTCCAACGGAAAAAACAGGGGGGCTGGAGGGAAAAAGCCCTACCGGCTGCAGCTTGACTGGAAGGTTTTCTCTCCCTGGTGTGGCATTTGCACTCCAACACTCATGTGGCAACATCCAGCATAGCTCAGCTTCTCCTGCTCACCGGCCCAGTTCCAGGGATTTGAAGTGGAAGGGAAAGACAGACAGAGAGAATAAGTGCATGTATACTCAAGAAAGATAAGCAAGTTTAGAAGTAGGAGGGAAAAAACCTGGAGAAGGGAAAAAGAAGAAGCAGGTGAGAGAGAAAGCAGCTGAAAGAGGAATCCAGAAGAAGCAGCGGTGAAGAAAGGCTGATTAGCTGACTGCACGCTATAAATCCACCAATATGGCAGCCATGGAAGCACTGGAATCCACAAGTGCCCAGCTGGAGCCCAAAACCCTCACTGAGATTTCAGATGATGAAATAAACCTTCCGCCGTCAGACGACGAAGACGATGCTCTTGCCGCTGCCAAGAAAGAGCTGTCCACCATGGGGACAGTGGAGGATGCCGCAGAAGTCAAGGACGAAGTGGGGAAAGCAGATGCGCAGGTGAATGGGGTCATGGTGCTGTCCTTGCTGGACAAGATCATCGGGGCAGTGGACCAGATCCAGCAGACCCAGAGCGGGCTTGAAGTCAGGCAGCAAGAGATGGAGCGTTCAGTGACCAGCATCCAGGGCGAGCTGACCAAACTGGCCAAGAGTCACAGCACCACATCCAACAGCGTCAACAAGATGATGGAGAAGGTGCGCAAAGTGAGCGTCAACGTCAAGACAGTGCGGGCCACCTTGGAGAAGCAAGGAGGTCAGATCAAGAAGCTGGAGAACAACGAGGCCGAGCTGCTGAAGAGACGCAACTTTAAAGTCATGATCTACCAGGTGGGAGTGTGTCTGTGTGTATAAATGCATGCATCAGTGTGTAGCTTTGCTTTGTGTTTTCATGGTGAGGGATGTTGAAGTCAAATACGTGTCACCTTATTGGTTTCGGGATGGGTGTGGCCCGTTAGCGAACCAAAAAAATGTTTGGGTTGGGTTGAATGTGAGGGAAACTCATGTCACTATCACATCACTGTCCATGAAATCCTGCTGCAAACAACTCAGTGCTGAAGTTTGCTGAATTGCAGAGGATTTCAGGGAGAGGCTGTGCTAACGCTCATCACTGAACCTGCAGCACCAAAAACATTCCACTCTGAAGTAACACTTTTCCCATATTATAACATCAAAAGGTAGTCTTTGCTTCTTACTTCTTTCTTTTTCTTCTCCCTACAACTGTATCAGATGAGCACTCTCAAGAAAATTATGTATATTTATTGGCTAGGCACTGTGGGCTTTGATACTCCTCCACCTTATATGAAAAGCATACCCTCATGCTAACCCTCAAATGAAATGGTTCGAAGTACAAACCTAATAGCAGACATTTTCGAGTGTCAAACATCCAATATGAATATAAGTAAATATGAGTAAAAATAGCTTCGACAGGTATAGAAATGAAGCTGTGAGGAGAAGGATACACGTATTTATCAAAAAACACAACCTCCAGTCATTTTCCAGCTTGGCATGATACTTTTTCCAATTATTCACAAATGTTTGTTGTTGTTTTTTTATAAAATTGTATCTAGATTCAAATATCACTGAGCTCCAAGCAACACATGATCTGCTTGTGGTTCTATGATCAATGTAAAAACATTTGTTTCACCATTTTTAACCTTATTTGTTCTACTGTTGGCCTGCAGAGGCACACTATTGTATTTTTAGACAATGCACAGAAGCAGTGATTAGGGGTGTACTCTATGTGTGTGATTGTTATACTCCAGATGTTGTTCAACACCACCCCTGCCCCACCCCAAATCTGCTGTACATTGGATCAATAAGCAGAATCCACCACAGGTGGCCTCCAGATATTTTCCGTTCATAGCAGACTATGTGTAGGATGACAGAAGACAAGCCCTCACATGCGCAAGTCATAATCCGTACAGTCATTTCACTCAATCCCCTTTTTTATGCAAAGATGGAAAGTCGTGCCACTTAGCTCAAGGTCCTGTTAAAGGCAGAAAAAATGTTTCATTTGAAGACAGAGCAACAGGCTTTTTTTCTTTTCCAGGGGAGCCCTGTTTCTTTTTTTAGCCTCTGAAGCTGCAGTGTGATGTATAATAGCTTGCAGCTTTCTGCACAGTGGTGCGAGAACATTCAGAGTTTCCACCCTTGACTCAGCCCCCCCACCCCCCCTCTGGGTAAAAGTCAAATAAGAGCTCCATCTTAGGCAAGGCTGTCTGACTGTGAATGGCTGTGCATTAGTGCTATTCCAACATACTTGCACAAGATATTTTGCTTCCTCGTCTTGGCATACCAACACAAGACTTTATATGTGATGATCCACAGATGGGCAGGGCATAGCTGTCAGCAAAAAAGAGCTAATCTCCATCATCGCATCTGAGGGAATTCCATGACTGAACTGTTTCTCAATCTGTTATAAATCAACTTTTTAATTATAATATGATAAAGTGTTGAAGCGGAGTGTTGCAAGTTTCCAATACAATCTACATGAGGGTAAGGATTTTGCTAGCATTAGCCAACTGCTTGGGCCCCTTGGCAAGAAAAACTCCCACCCCCTAAAATGCCTATCTCTGGCTCGCTCACTAACGCAAAACACTGGCTTTGTTTATGGTTGCCAACAATGACATAACGTCAGATTCATCTTCATTAAAAAGCAAACCACAGTGAGTTCTGTTTTCAATCTTCTGTGCTACTCTGTTGCCCTCCAAGGGCAGATTCTTTCTAAATCAGTATTAGATACAGAAAGACTCCACAAACACCCTCAGTGCAACAAATGCAACACTGTTGATTGTCAACACATACTTGGCCTCTGTGAGGACAGACTTATTCCTCCACACACAACAGTTGAAACACTATGGAGGTACAGGGATATCCACAGTCGGTATTTATTGTTGAAAGAACATGACAGTAGACAAAAAGAACAAATCAGGCTGCAGCTTTCATGCTGCTGTGAATCTGTTTAAAGCTTTCACTACATGCACATTATTAGAGCCACACCAGTGATATTATCAGTCAGTATTATTTTATCACACATGTATTGATGTAGGTTGTCACACAGGTCCAGTATGTATCCTGGTCACATTTAAGGAATAGTTATCAATGTTGCCTATAGCAGCACTGTCACATCATAGTATTTTTACACAACATCCAGTGCTATTGGTGGTCTCATTGGCTGGTTGGCTTCAGTATGTATTTTATATAGCTGTCAAATAAATGCAGTAGATTGAAAAAGTAGATCATTTGTTTCTGAAATGTTGTGGAGTAAAATTATAAAGTAACATAAAAAGGAAATAAAGTGAAGTACACCAAAAGTGTACTTAAGTAAATGTATTTACTTTCAACCAGCAGCTGTCTGTCTGTGTGGTGCATCAGGACTTATTCATTAAAAAATAGCCACATGTGCTGCTCATGTCTGACTTTGTCTAAAATATACCAGTACAGAGTCATCATCTGGTGTAGTATATTATGTTTGCCAGGGATATTATTATGTGGATGATGTCACACTGCTGATTTACAACTCATTCATGTTGGATTTTCCTTTCAGATGTCTTGAAGCCAAAAACAACATAGCTGTTTTGCAACCTGAAAAATTATTTCAAAACTACTCTTTACATTACATTCAAAGGAATCCAGGCCATTTCCAGGCCAATGGAAGCTTCTTCCTTACTCCATATTTAGCTCTGTGATTCCAGGGTTTTAATTCATCTGGTACTTAAGAAAAATGCATATGAAATACTATGAAAATATTGTCACTCCCACAGCTAATGCCTCCTCATATGTAGTGAAGACGTTACCAAATCAACATCAACATTCCCATATAGGGATGCCAAGGTAACATCCACTGGGGGTCGTGTGTCCTAATATGAGAGTATTTGTAGTTTTTTTGACACAGGCAACCAAGCAACTGATCATGATTTCTGACATTTTTCCAAGATGTTTCTCACTTTTCAGTCTGTGTGAGGTGGGATTTGGATTGAGACAACCCTGTCTGTACTTGTGCTGTTTGTACCCTGAGGAAAAGCCCTGCCCTGGTGCTCAGCTGATACTGTTACTGAGTAGTGTTAGTGTGACACAGGGCCAGCTCACACAGGACGAGGGCCTTGCAGTGGACCATAGGGTGTTTAATCTCTGCTTTGGTGGCCCACTACCCTCTGCTCCACTCCTTCCTGGGCCCCCTTCAGGAGTGTGGTCCCAACAAGGCTTTGCCTGATGGGATTCACAACTTGGTTTATCTTAGTTCTTTATGAAAGGCTAATGTCACTGTGCTCAGGTATGAAAAACATAAATATGCATTTTAATGCATATTCATTAAAACCTAAATCCTTAAGGAAATCGTTGTGACCCGATTCCACATGACCATGGATAAATATGGTTTTACCATTCATGTTTCTTTGGCATGACATAAGTCACATTATATTAAAAAAAATTCTAGCACAAGGCTGTATGATGTGTTAGTGGAAACTTATCAGTGGCAGCTGATAAGACTCCCTGTTAGCATGAACAGCTGTCCTCCTCTGGGAGTGTGTGTGTTTTTGTCTGGGGCGTGTGTGTCTTTGCCTCATTTAAGCCTCAATGTCCAGTAGCTAAACCGAAGATTCCCTCCCTTACATCTGTGTTCATTTCCATGACAGCTGAGTCCATATGGTGTCAGAGAACAGACCTCACTGCACTTACATGAAATATGGCAATTCTATGCAGCTTCAACATTTTTGATCTTTTTTTTGATCTCACTCCAAAGTCAGTTGTTAAAGGAGGTCTTTATGTCTTGCAGTATTTCATAAATCTAAAAGCTGTCCCTGTATCTGACACTAGTAATTATTAGAAATTAGCATCTATTATATAAGTTAGAAAAATGTTGCCCTTTCAACAATACCTTGGATGACTTGGATTAATGTCCCAGCTTTTGTTGTGTTAGGTTTTAGAGACAATCACTGCGGTGTGTCTGTGCACAATTCCACTAACTGCATTACAGAAAAATAAGCTAAGAGAAACACATAATGTGTAGTTAGTATATGTGACTGATTGACCTCAAGTGATTCAGCCATCATTGTGAGGAGAGTTGAATAATATATGTGGGAGAATAAGTGTAAAAGATAAACTGGAAGAAGAGGGGCCGTCCATCTACTTTGTACAGAGTGGCTGGGTGTGTTGCAGTGAAGAGCTGGGACCATATTTAGACAGCTGATTCATAGCACTGGCATTCCCTGCTCTCCATGCTAACCTCCTCTTGCCTCCGCCTCCTCATGTGGAACTAGCCACAGCCCTGTTCTCCCTTCTTCCCAGCTCCTCCACCCACCAGGATAATTCACTCTTCATCGTGTCCTCTTCACCCTACCCCACCCAATACAACCTCCTGACTCCCTTTCCACTTACTTTCAATGGGAGTTGATCTATATGAACACTTGATGTGCAGCCACTCTTTAGAGACCACAGCAGATACAGCATTTACAACAGCAACATTTTGGAAAAAAGTCACTTCATTTCCATTCAATCACTGGAATCAGCAGATATACTTCCATGAGACCAACTAAATTGGTACTGAATTTTTGTGCGGAGCAAATTTTTGGTAAACATTCACATTTGTATTATTGTGTATACCACTGACCAAATGCAAACCATCGTGGTTGTACCAACGTTTTTAAAGAAGAAAGATCCAGGCAGTCCAAAACAGAGAGCGAGGCTGTACAATATATGAAAAATATAAATCTCTTCACTACTCCATCAGAAAGAAATGCTGCACAGTTGAAGCCGTCGATTTAAATGTCACTTGAACAAATTGCATTCATATCTTGTCTGATCACAGACACAGTGAGCTTGCTTGCTTAGGTAACGATATCCAGGTTGGCTGGCAGGCTATTGTGGCCAGTAAGTGCTAGCATGTTACTGATTAGCCTCTGTTCAGGAACCCACATCTCTGTCACTGTGAAAAATATGTGTGAATATATTTTAATGATCTGTCAGAGGCCCTGTGTCTCCTAGTTTTCAGTAAGTAAACATTATGCCACTATTGGGAACATACAGTATGGACTGCTAAATTTACTGATGAGGCTAGTTAGCTTGCCAGCCTCAGATGCTAGCCCTGCAAGTGTTCACTATACGAGCACCACCTTTGTACTCATAGATAAACCTCATGCTGCCACTTTCTGGAATGACTGAAGCTCAAAGTCAAAAGTATAAATGTAAAACTGTATTTTTCTTCATGGCACAACTCGTTTCTTCTGCTTCTCCTGACCCTCAAAGGAATCAGGATCTTGGACCATGGAAAGAAAATCTGTCAGGACAGATTTTGCTCATCCTCTTCTGTGTTGTACTTTCCACTACCACCTAAAACACCTGTTGCCTCCACACTCCCTACATTTCTCAACATCAATACATCAGCACCATGTTGTCAAACTGCCATCTTACTTCACTGTGATCACAGCAAATGTTTTGCCCACAAAAGATTTAAACCAGACATGGAAAAGTGCCCTGAGGTAACTTCTGTCATGATTTAGCGCTATATTATAAGTAAAGTACGAATTCATCCAACTGCCTGGGAGTGATCAGACTCCCAATAACTGCATTTAAATTAGGTGAGAGAGAACCCTTCGTCTCCCACAGGTTGATCCAGGTCCATATATGGACATGTAATCCAAAAATGTTCCCAGCTCAGTTTTCCCGGTCAGACTGTTTTACATTGTTTCCAGCTGGGAGCACTGCTTTTGGGTATTTTTTTTCCTATGGTACGGTTCATAGGGGTGGCGTGTATGTCAGGCAACATGGTCAAGACGTTGACAAGAGCTTGTTGTCAAAAGGGGAGGAAGGGAAAGAGAGAGGGAGAGCAGGGGAGAGGGAGATGATATAGGACACAGAAGAGAATGAGGTAACAGAGGGCTTATGATGACAGAGAAAGAGAAGGGGAGGGCCATCTAGAAATAGCAACTATCGCATACTTCTTTGATTGTGAGAAGGAAAGGGCCTTTTAAAGATTGTGTTCCTGTTTGGTTTCAAAGATCCGAGGCTGGGCCATGGCAACTGCTGCTGATACTCAGGACACAACATCTGCTGATTTAATGTATTTTCTTTTCTGTATCAATTAATATACCTGAATTACCTGAATTACAGCAATATTCAAGAGAAGCAAATATTTTACTGTCCTCAAGTGATTTAGATTTACTATTTGTTTACTTAAACAATCTATCAACCTTAGATAATGGAGATTTATTTTATTACTGAAGCACCACAGGTGGAGCAATGTCTACCAAGAACAAAATGAACCACAGAATGGAGCTGAAAGTGCTGGTTAAAAACAGCCGTGTTTGGGTCTGGTTTGCAACACTTGAACTCTTTGGTGTCAGCTTAGTGCTCCCATCTCTTTTGCTTGTTTACACATTAGGCTACATAGTCTCCCTGCACATTGACTGTTCAGAAGGGAGCAGTCCACCACTGCCAGACACTTAGGGTTTTACTTTCACTGCACCACTTTCACATATTAAAATATTCAGTAGCTTGTTTAAAAATACCATCTTAATCTTAAAGTAATTATGAAACATATGACAAATCTTCACTAACGTTGCTCACTTGACTTTAATACAGAAATGATCTTTCTGATCCAAATTTTTTTTTAAATTTCTAAGTAGAATCTTTTCCACATGAGTCAGGCGACAGTGAGTCATAGTCAAAAGCTGTGGTTACTAAAAACATTAGTTTGTTTCCTCATATGATCCACTCCATCATATGATTCCAGCTTTATCTCGCATGGCTAGTTACATTACTGGCCTTGAACAGTGGAACAGTTGTGATAAGTTACCATATCATCTAGTTTTGTGATGATGAATATTAGGCTCACTTCTTAACTTCTATTTGTCTCCAGGCTGAGTGCAATGACGTCATGATGAAACTCACTTACGTAGACTACAAAGTACAGAGGCCTGATATCCTGCCAAAATGTCATACTGAAGATTTGATTACTGGGGAAAAAAATCCTAAAATGGGATCTCAATCAAAGCCGCTTGGTGCACACACACTAGTTAAGAGACTCATTGGAATGTACATACAAAAGTACAAAGTAGTAATGGTATTAGTAGTGAATGTAATAGTTAGACAAAAAGCTTATCCCTTTACATTTATTGATAAGTCTATCAGGGATAATGTGATAAAATAAAATGATAAAATGTTTTTTTTTTCTTATAAACAAATCAAAACTATGCTCATATACAGGTGTGCAATTGAAATTTCAAGGGTCACTTTCATAACTATTCCTTTATATAAGGAAAAATGAATTTTTCATCCTCTCCTGACCAAATGTGTCTCCTTGTGATGACAATATTTCTTACAGTATTTGAAGGCAGTACAGTGAAGGCAACAGGTTTCTTTGTGTATTCAGGATATGGAACTTCAGATCATAGTAGTTTGCATGAACCATCTACTTAAACATGGAACAGGAGTTTTGTAAGGAGGCCCACATGAATGTATTACAAATAAGGATTTGTTGAAGTGTTTCCAAGGCTGCAGACACAAGTGTGTCAGGCACTTCTGTGCTGTTTTCATTCTCACTCCTCTCAGCTTTCACTGCAAGACACAGCTTGCCATTGTGGACTATCACTGGAGCTTGTTTTTACGACTTTGAATTGTGGGCATTCTGATCATGTACTTTCATGTAGGAGCAGACAGAAAAACACACACAGCACACACACACACACACACACACACACACATACATGCACACACATGCAAATATAGTCCCCTAGACACACAATCCTTTGTGTAAACACAACCCCATCATTAATAATTCCGAGAATGAGTGTATCATTCCATTTCCATATCGAAAGCCAACTTCAAATACACAAAATGAGGCCACCAGTCATGTTATGTTTTACTTCTATACTTTCAAGTTTCCATCAATGGATGTAATTATTATTATGATGGAAGGGGCACCCCCCTCACACACACACACAACAACAAGTGATGACACTGGTTGTTCCCGTGACTACCCCATGTTACTCTTTCTAATACCAATGGAGGAGGTTGGTGTTTTCTGGAGAGATTTATGTAGCTGGTGAAGAAGTGGCCTCATCCTCATCCCTCCCATCCTGTCCTGCTCTGTGCAACATGTCCTCTGCTTTAAGCTAAAAGCAATGCCAAGTTACTGAGAGGCAAGGTCACATACAGTATATGGAAGCCACTCAATTGAAAGGGGTACCACATTTTTATATTGTACTTCTTTTGTGTTGGGGGGCTTTGTGGGAGACAGACTAAAAAAAGAACAAGCCGTTAGGGTTAGGCTCCCATGTCTGTGTGTTCGATAGTGGGGAAGGTAAAAACAATTATCATGTCATCACAGAGAGAGAAAGAGAGAGAGATCATAATAACATGATAAAAAAAATGACACCTTTCCCACTTCCATGATGCAGATACCCTGAGTTTACATCAAGACATGAATCCTTCTCTTTAGTAGTTTGTGTAAAACAGTGTATACACAAACACTTGGCAAAACAACATTGACTAAACCAAACTGTACTAACTCTCAGGGATGTTGTAACGTGACAGTGGTGGGGGAAGAATAACTGTAGGCACAAAGTCATGAATCAGGAGTAATATCCTTAGGCTAACAAGCTAACGGGCTCTAAATCACAAATCAAGCACCCCTAAGCCTTGAATGCCTCTTCAGCATTCTCTTGTTCAGCATGTGTCAGACCACCACAAGGATTTCACAATATTTAAGGTTGTATATGCTTCAATTTATGTGGCTATATGTGCTTAGTTTGGTAACAATGGCTATAAAAGCTGAGTGTGAACAAGACAGGAGCCTTTGTTGTGTCAGACTTGGAGAGAGAGAATACCTATGGCTATTTTCTCAGGGAAGTCCATACCAGTGAGAACCTGATTCATATCAACTCACAAAAATACCAGTAGAAAGAATTTAGACATTCACTGATGTTTAAAGACCAGTGCTAGCAAGGCTGTGTGCTGTTTTCTGCACCAATGAAGTTCCAGTACAGATTATTTTCCACCCCATTTCTGATGAATATAGTATAAAGAACCAAGAATGAAAATAACTTTGGAACAAAATGTGATGCACAAATGAGATGGCAGACAATGGAATAAGATCATTTCATTTCCCTGCAAATGAGTTTGCTCCAAGGAGTTTTTCAAACCAATACTACTTGGGTAGTCTGCCCACCCTTTCCCATTTCATGCCACTGGGCAAGGACTACTAAGTAAGTAAAAGTGACTCAAAATCAAGTGAGATTATCTGTCTGGCAGAGAAATATTTGTTCTGTTGCCATGGAGCAGTGAACGATGATCTCTTTCATTCCTCAGTGATCTCTTTATTCTCCTACCAGTAACTATGAGGACGCCTCGGGAGGTAGAAACCAAGAAGGTTGGGAGAATCAAAGAAGGGGGTGAAGGGATGACTACATAATAGAAGGAAGAGGCAGAAGAACAAAAGAGTAAGACTAAAAGACTAAGACAGAAAAAGAAAAGGGGAAAGGAAAAGAAAAAGAAGACAGTTGCAGTGCTTCAATGCAACAACAGGCCTGGTGACTCATCTCTGTCTCTCCCCCCTCAGGGACCCACAGCATGCCATCACTTTATATAGCAATCTCTCTCTCTCTCTCTCTCTGGTCCCATGTCTCTGATTAAATGAGATGAGTGGAAAACTGTAGGAGAGGAGAGACTTCTCTCCCCAGAGTTTTATGCGGTGTGTGACCATTACACTCTTTCCCATGGGTCTCCCATGAGAAAACACACACACACTGAGTCTCTTGACAAGTCACAGCAATGCATGCCCACACATCCATCAAAAAGGACCCAATCTGGGTCAGGGTACAGGAACATGGCATTAGGATTAGCCTGACAGATCTTTTTGCTAATAATGGCTTTAGTTAGAAAACAATTTCAAGTGTGAACTTAAATGATGCAAGACTGAATGAAATAACACAATCTTTCAAAATTCAATTCATAAGCTACAAAACAAATGATTGTTCAGTTCAACACATGATTTGGTGTGAGTACTAATTTGTGGCAACTACATTTATCTGAAATGAAAGTTTCAGGTAGATATTAGGTCTTTCTCACTTTAGAGTTTGGCCTGAATTTGTGTCACTCTCATTAAAAAATCATTACCTATGATGACCCAAGTCCTGGCCTGGTTCAACATTAGGACAATAGCCGAGATTGGTCTCAAAGGGTGGAAGTGTTCTGCTCTGCCTGTTCAGAGCAGTTTCATGGCAGTTTGCATTAATCATTTTGCATTAATCGAAAATTACATATTGGTGTGGTGTACATGGGCACAATTTGCCATTTCATTTACAGTCAGCAAAAGTTTCAAACTGAACTTTGAATGAAGCACTTCATTCATCAATGGCAACAGACTCACAAGGTTAGATGTTTGAGTTGCAGTAGGCAGCTTTTATAAGATATATGTATTTATACAATTTGAGCCATAATTGACACTCCAGGCCCTGCCTCTACTAGCTCTGATTGGTGCTGCTGACCAGGACCCAAATGATTCTTGTAAATTCCATTACAGTGGTAGGTGGAACTAGAATAGCCTTTTTTCAACAGATTGCACAAAGTGACTGTTATAGCAAAAAAAAAACTGCCTACTGCAGCCTTAGGGGGATGGACACAAAGTGCATGACCAGGGTTCACATACAGACCTACATCTGTGGTTTGGACAAGATGTGAAAGATGGGGGTTTTGGTGAAATGTATATTGAATGTAAATGTAGAATTAAATGTAAGTGTCTGAAGTCACTGTGAACTGTTTTGTATTATAATAGACCAAGATCTTGACAAAATTATTACCACTGCATGTCGCTTTATAAAATAGATATCTTCCATCTGTCGCTCCTCCTCTGGACTTGGCTTGATTTGAAATGGCTTTAAACTATGTTGTGTAATTGATTACACAGCATTAATTGACTATGATTTGTAATTGAAATGTAAAAGTGGACTAGAGCCTTTGGAAGGTTTTTGATTACCCTTTTTTTCTTTTTGTGTGTTGGTGGAGCCTTTGATGCATGAGCTGGTGTATGAGTTAAGTCAGTTTAGGTTAATGTTATATTATTTTTGACCTTGAAGACATCAGTGGAGAAAACTATCTCTCAAAGGTCTACTGAGTAGCTCTTAAGCTTTTAGTCATAAGACATAACATGGTCTTTATTAGTTTTTGAAGTCCTTAAACTTTTCCAACAGTAGCATCTATATTTCCATGACAACATATGATCAAATGCTTGAGAACAGCTACTAAATGGACCTTGGTTGTCTCTATTTAAACAGAATTAGTAAGACAGTTTTGTAATTTCAAAGCAGAAGAAAAAGAATAACTCTGTGTGTGTGTGTGTGTGTGTGTGTGTGTGTGTGTAATGGAATGCACACATACAGCTCATACAGGTACAGCACACACACGTATCTGACTTTTCCACAGGAGTAAGGGAGTTCTTGGTGGTTTGAGTTTAAACAGGAAAACAGAAACAGAGAGGGGTGTGTTACAGCGGGATTCTTCTCTCACTCTACTTCGAGTTGATGAGTGGTTGCAGTGTGGGCTGAGAGTGGAAAGCTTCCATGGTGTGTTTCACATCCCACAAACACACACAGTCATGTCTCCATGACTTCAGAGGACATTACATTGAATTTCATTAATTTCCTGGAGTCTCCCTCTCACCTTAACCATAACTACTACAGTACTCTGCAAAAACCTTTGACCACCACTAGATTTTCCATTGATCTTCATTCCAGTCTTCAAGGCTCAGATATGCTAAAGCACACAGCTTTAGCATATCTGAGCCTTTTTTTTACCCTGTTCCCCTTCTGAAAAAGTGATTTCTTGGCTGCTATCCTTCCAAAAAGACCATTCCTGATCAAGCCAAGGTCGTGCTATTGTTCAAGTGAGAGGAAGGATCACACTGAATACTTGACACTTTAGCCTGAAGAAGCTGTATTTTCTGACACTTCTAACACTGCATTCATATCTCCTTGATTTTCTGGTTTTATTTTAATAAAGCGATTGTGAAATAATTATATATGGTCATTATAGCACTGCTAAAACCACAAATCTAATGGTGGCCTAAAACTTTTACACAGTAAAACTAGCCTTTATCCTCACCTTAAAACATGACTTAACTTGAAAATTGATAATTGATTGACTTGCATTTTGTCTCTATAATACAACATTGTAAACATTCACAGCCCCCCCCCCACACACACACACACAACATGAGTACAACCAGAGGCCTGTAGTACAAGCAAGTTCAACATACCGAGGATATCTGGTGGCTATCAACTCGATAAGTTAATCCAGGGTCTCTTCAGTGCGTTCATATAAAAGAGGCAGGCTTTGCAACGTATGAATAACAATTACAGATGAATCTACTGTCAACATAACAGTATACTTTTACAAAAAAGCCAATTATAGTATTGGACAAATATGAAGAAGTTAAAAAAAAAAATCCAGAATAAGACCAACAGCTGCAGCTGCCAAATCTGGAAAGACAAGTTGTAAAAAAAATTACTGGATTCACACTGAATATGTGAATCTAGTTCATAATATCACCAACAGTTGATCTGACTATATTTACATTTTTGTATGCTGTCAAATTAATCAATGTATTCAAAAATGAAAAATAAATTCTGTCTAAAAATATAATTCAAAGTGGTAGAAAAGCTTTCATATAGGTATAAGTAGTATAGTAGAATAGCCACATGATTTTAGTGATTTAATCAGTCTCTGCTGTGATATCAGTGAACAAAAGTACAATGAAATGGTTTTGACATCACTGCAGCTAGGAGGAAAAAATGAAACGGGGGGGCACGTGTTCAGTATAAGTTACCATGGTGATTTGCCTCGGTAAAAATTAACCCCTTTCGTAACCCTCAAAACCCAGAGTTAAACATGAAGTGACCTCACAAACCACACAAGCACACACACCTCCAGCAGCAGCAGTAGGACTGTCCTCTGACTCCACCATTTACTATTTTTCCCTTTCATCTGGAAGTATTATAGCTCCAGTTGCTTTAACAACTGTTTCCATGGAGATACAAGCACAACAAAATATTGATGCCTGCAAATGGAGGCAGTAAAATAGCATTGATTACTTTTGACTTGTTATTTATATATAGGTGTTTTACAAATCATTCACCAGAGACCAGAGTTGTGATGTCAGGACAGGCAGAGGCTGTGGTGTCATATGAACAGCTCAAAGCACAGATTTATCTTAAAAACTTACTGTACATTTAACAGTTAACAGTCTGAGGCAGGATGTGAGTACACTCTTAGCTGAGGTGAGCGCTCTGGCATTGTTGTTGCTGCCATTGTTTCCTTGTAGTGGTTGACAACCACGGCCACTCACCACTGCCTATGCCCAGAAAATCCAAACATGACCACATCAAACATCACCAACATCTTAGATTGGAGACTTTCAGGAAATACAAAAGGTCACAGGTTGGCATGGTAGCACTGTTACCTCACAGCTTGAAGGTTCTGAGTTTGAACCCCAGCCTTTCTGTGTGGAGTTTGCATCTTCTCCCCATGGTTTTCTCCATGTCCTCCAGCTCCACCAAAGACATGCAGCTTCTGCTAATTGGTGACTCTCAATTGCCTGTGATACACTGGTGGTTAACAACCCTTAAAAGATAAGTGGAGGATAAGTGGTATAGCAAATGGTTGGATGGTGCAGGAACAGGCATGAAACAAGACACTGAACGATGCATAAGTAACAATGCTCAAGAAGATCTTGCAGCACATGATTAGCAAAGTGTAGACAAAAAAATCACAGAGATCACACTATCATCTCCTCCACAGTCTATTATTTTCTATATTAAGACAAGAGGAAAGACTTTATGTCTTAATCATTTTTAGCCACAATGCCAAGAAAGGGATGGCTATGTTAGTTGGTCCACCAGTTTGGTACTGAATGAAAATCACAACTGCTAGACTATAATGAATCGTCATGAAACATGAAAGAGGTTTATCACCACAGACTGAATGTATTGTCATGATTTTAGTGAACCTCTCTTCCTCTGTCACTGTTTGTGGCAATTGTTTAATGGATCGTCATAGTATTTGAAAACCTGAACTAATATTTATATTATAATTTGGTTACAGCCTCACATATACTACATGACCAAATGGCTGTTGACTGTTATGCTTATATGTACTTGTAAAGAGCAATTTAAAATTGTTTAAATTAAATGTGAAAGCATGAAAAATGTAGAGGCCTGGGCTTGAAAGCTTGTGCTATCCACAGCAGAGTGGATGGTGGCACAGAAGTCACCATGCACACTCATCAGAGAAACACTATGTTGTGCTGACAACACAGAACATCAGCCAGCTGATCTCAGCAAATCACACACACACACACACACACAACGATTGGCTTCTGTAAAGACCCCATGCTTTATATGGTTACTGTTTTTTTTATATTGCATCTATCTCTTCACCTCAGTGTAAACTTGCTTTGCTACAAAATCTGGGGTTGTTAGAGGTTTATAAAAACAAATAAATAATCCATCTATTCCCTTTTAAAGCATAAATACTGTATCAAGGTTGAATTTCCCACATACCTGTTATCTATATGTTCATCAGCTAAAACCATCATGAATGAAACTCTACTGTGATATGAAACTTAACTTAGCTGCAGAACAGGCTATATTTTTATTTTCTTTCCTCTTAATTTAGGGCCACAGTAGAACTGGTCACAGTAGTGTAGTGTTCTTTTCTTAAGAAATGTTATTGGAATTGTCAGTGGACAAAACTGATTGCTTGGATTCACTAACTACGTTGACAATTTATTAGTCAGAATATTTGCATTAGTCAGTCTGAAACCAGACTTTTAATATGTATGTTAACACTTCAGTCCAGTTGAAATCAGACTTATCACATTCAGACTAACACACCCACATAATGTGATTGAGAATCAGACCCAAGTGGATAAACATCGGAAGACAGTGGTAGTGATAGATGTAGCAATCCCCAGCGATAGCAACATCAGATAGAAAGAACATGAGAAGCTTGAGAAATACCAAGGGCTGAAAGAGGAGATAGAGAAAATGTGGGGTGTGAAGGCAACAGTGGTACCAATAGTGATATATATATATATATCATAATACTTTGAAAACTATGATGTATTATGCCAGAGAGCTTAAACCTGTGAGTATTCATGCATTGGCGCACGTACACTTAGTGAGTGGTGGGTTGTTGAAAGGAGAGAGCCAGAGTAAAAACACTGTAAATGCCTCTCAGATGAATGACTTTTCCACCAGCCATGAGTCACTGCAACAATCCATGAACCACTGACACATGGAAAAAAAGAGGAGGAAAGGGAAAGACAGAAACAAAGACGCAAAGCTGGAGGACAATAAAGGAGGAAAACTGGTCCAGTAAATGTGTATGTGTTAGTTGTGGGAGAGAGTGGAATGCAGCAGTGGTTGCTGAAACAGTGCACAGTGAACACACACACACACACACACACACACACACACACAAGAAGGCATAACAAGCAATAAAGAGCAAAGTGCAAAGCCCCATATTGTGATGAAACAAATCATGAGACGACTACTCCCTTTGCCTCCGGACACACTGTCTGTCTGTCTCTCTCTCTCTCTCTATCACTCTCTCTCACTCACACACATTGTGGTTTAGTGTGTTTTGCAACTAGCTTCCCTACTGACTGTCCTTGTCTTATTTAATTGCAAACCAAATGTGGAAGTCATTTCCTTGCACATGTTTTGCAAGAGATAAGTGCAAAATATATCCTCATTGCCTTGCCTAGAATGCCATATACAAGCATACAGTCATTTCTCCATGACTTTAGATTACTTACATATATTCCAGAAGAAGATTTAGGTCCCCACAACATAAGTAATACCTGGACTACGCACACACACACACACACACACACACACACAGGCCCATTACATACCTCATACATCTATTTTCCATGGCTCTAAGTATACCTTCCTGTCTTTGGCACAGCAGCTTCATGGAAAACAATGTCCTATTAAATTAGGAGGGGTCAGGAAGTCACCACACCAAGGTGAATTCTTGAACTTCCCATACACTTTCCATGTAATTTGGACACACACATACATGCATGCAGCACAGAATTCCCTTCTCTCCCACTTTCCGTTAAATCCATCTTGTGCAAACACACCAATCTGTGACCTCCTACACCATGAGCTGACAGACTGGCTTTCCCAGGCACACACTGGATATATGTGCATGCTCCTCAGAGATAAGCGAACAGTGCAGCTATATCTCTTTATACGAGCTAATGAGCTGTATTTCTCTTTGTCTGTGATGTAATATGCCTTAAAATAGCTGCAGAATAGTCTGGCCAAGGTACATTTATTCTAGGTTTTAGTCTCTGTGGTCAAAGGTATCATCAACACCATGAGAACATCTGTCACTAAGCAATCCCACAATCACAATGAGGTCCATTGAGAAGGGGTTGAATTACCAATGGAGTAAAGCAGCAACAGCTTGTCCCCAGCCCAAAGGCACCCAATGGTTCACTGCATGTCATTTGGGTCAATTGCAACACCTAACATAGCAAATATTGTGTGTCCTGTTGGTGAGAATGCTATATACCCCAATGATTAAAGCTAATGATTTTTGGTGACCATAAATGAACTTTGCTCTTTTACATGAGTTGTGAATTTCCCCATTGTGGGATTAATAAAGTTAATCTAATCTAAAATGTCTATTTGAGAGAGATGTCACCGTTTAAGTAGTACACTCCTATTTCCTGAAAATTAATGATCCCCAGAGGATGAACCATTCTCACGCTGGACAAGTAGATTTTTCTAGCACTACTACCAGGACAGTTCTGCATGTACAATATCTCCCATTCTGATCCATTTTAATAAATATTGAATATTTCCTTTAAGATACAGCAAGAAGAGAAGCAGCATTGTAACATTCCACCTTATCATTCATCTTCAATACAAGCTCTTGTGACAAACTGTGAGGCCTTGTCAGAGATTTGGATCACATGCTGCTTAAGCGATTCACAATATGCCACTCCATTGTCCTTGAAAACGACGTAATAAGCAACACAGGTATTTTCCAACACCCCTCACTGCCTGTCAACACAGCTGCTCAGGCCACGGTCCCTCGTCCAAGGTCAAGTATACCCAAGATAGTGCAGTACAATACCTTCATAAAACTGCCATCACACTGAATAGCAACAGAACACAATACACACTAGTCCTCCACTCACCCACCCTCCCCTCAGTTCTCATAACTCCACCTTCAAGCCAACACTTTGATGCTATCATCTTCCTGCTGAGCAGATGGTTTTCCAAGACCATGAAGCATCATCCCACTTGTGCTATTACTCAGTTCATACAACAGCAGAGAAGTATCTTCTCTTTCCACACCTTACATTTGGCCCCCCACCCTCTCACCCTGTGGTCCTTTGTTCTGGCTCTGCTGTGTTCCTGTTTTGACCGCAAAGGCGTGTAGAGGGAGAGGAAAAGACAATATGTCCAAGTATTGGCCCTCATGCAGACATTCAGGAGCCCAGTTGGAGGAGGATTTGCCGAGATGGAAAGCGGAAAGGCCCCCCCTTCCCCTCAGCCCTCCTTCCCATGCCTTCATTAACAAGTCAGAGTATTGTATTTGCAAGGTGAAGTGGACACGACAGAGAAAGAGAAAGAAGGGCTTCCTCCTCTGGAATGCAGACAGGCTAAAGACAAGAAGAAGGCAAGTGGGAGATAGAAGGGCCATAGGAAAGGAATAATTGATGAAAAAAGAAGCAAAAGTGTATGAAGCCGTGCCATGCAGGAATGCTTCATCGGTTTGGATAGGGCGAGGCAAGGGCGTAACCATGGTATTAACATTAGGGGGTCCAAACAAAAGCCCTCTCCCAGAAGTTTTTGACAGTGCATTTCCCACAACTCTTTGATATTTACAGTGCATATGAAAATTCACACAATTAAAATGTTACTCAAGTCAGTTAATTAATTAAAAGGTTTAGTTTTGAGGACTAAACTGACCATTAGAATTCAGATTTAAAGGAATAGTCTGATTTCTACGAAATAGTAGCTACATAATAGTAGCTGACATATAGGCCTATGTTAACACTAACGCTATGAAGCTGTTGATAACAAGTCTTGCATTCCAGGTTCTCACCTGATCATCTTCTTTTCCAGAGCGCTCCCCTGTCTGAACAGCCTGTCTCTCTGTGCTCCCTGAAAAGAGTAATGACTCACCTTCATGATCATTTTACTTTACAGATGAATTCTGTTTTTATTAGTTTCACTTACTCAAATGTTAACATGCTGTTCAGCTAGCTGTACAGCATACAATGTACAGTAGTAACTAATAGTTTGCCTGATACACTAAGCTAATGTTCCCTATCTAGTTACTTACTTTCCTTACACTTTCTTCTTTTAACAATACCTGGTCAAATATGGATTAATACTACAAGTCACAGAAAACTAATTATTAGTAGTAACTGGCCTTCTCAGGGCATGAATCTGTGAGAAGCAGGTCACAGTGAAAGGAGTTTTTAACCATTAAAATGATTTTATTGTGAAGATACAGCAGCAGGAAATGCTTGGTTTGCGTCAGCAGCAACCTCCTTTAAGTGATGAAATCTTTACTGAACATCCTGTGAAATCGTACGACCACTAATTTGTACAACCAAGTGACCAATGGACGGGAGGCGTCACAAACATATGTTTTGCCCCACACAAGATATTAAATCAAAAAATTGTGGTAAAGATAAATCAGTCAATAGAGTTAATAAGGACCTATTTAAAATATTTCCTACCATATTATCAGGGTGCAGATTAGTATTTTCTCAATACTGGGGAGATAAGACCCCCACCACCCAAAGAATGTATCATTACCCTAGAAGTAAGGTCAAGTCATACTTACTTACAGTACATCAGGTGTGAAAACTGTGCTGAGCAAGACATTTATAGTAGGGACCCTTTCAACTGCTGTGGTTGCTCATGTCTCTGTCAGCAGGTGAGGCAGTGTTTCTGGGTGAATGCAGGGTGAAAGAGAATCAGAGCATGTGTCAGCGTGCAGAGAATAACAAAACCTCAGACTAAACCTCAACTTATCCTGAGCCTATTGAAGATCTCCTGGAGCTCTCTTGTCCAATGTGTATTCCCGTGTGTGTATATATGTATACATACATACATGACATACATACATACATACATACATAACCCACATCTAATGTGATTTTTTTTACACAGTGCAATAAATCCTGTTGAGCTTGCAGTTGTATATATCTCCTTCATATTGCTATATTTTATGCTATATTTTATATTTTTATTTTTATATATATATTTTATTTCTATATTTTATATATTTATAATTTATAATTTTATATATATATTTTATTTTATAATTCCTTTTTACCTCTGTACACTTGAGCTGGATGTTGTTGCAACAAAAAACAATTTCCCCTTGGGGATTAATAAAGTATTCTTATCTTATCTTATCTTATCTTATATCTTATACATACTATACATATACATAATTTTAATGTATGTAACATACAGCACAGTATGTGCAGTTTTGAACCCAAACTGTCATTGTTTCACACAACACTTCGCACAACACTTCAACACTTCAACAC
This sequence comes from Psettodes erumei, assembly GCA_016785225.1. Classification (NCBI taxonomy): domain Eukaryota; kingdom Metazoa; phylum Chordata; class Actinopteri; order Pleuronectiformes; family Psettodidae; genus Psettodes; species Psettodes erumei. Next base: position 710,204 of record JAFBJZ010000914.1, on the reverse strand, counting down.
ACATAGCTGTAACAATTTGCATTTTTCCATTACTTTGTTTGTGACAGTTATGTTTGTCTGCCATATCCTCCCTCTAGAAAGTGACATAAACTGACTGACTGAACCCTGTCTTGTTAAGGATATCACTCCGTCTTCACCTCAAATGTAACCAGCTCTGATCTCTGCTGCCTTTAGTGGCTTTATTGTGTAGCAAACACTGAATGTAACATCGGAAGGAAAACACACAAATAGACATAGGTAACTGTACAAGACACCCCATTTACCAATGCCCCATCAACCAAATACTGCTCATGCCAATCCAATACAATCTAGTTTTATTTGTATAGTGCCAGTTCATAACATACATTATCTTAAGGCACTTTACAGTTTAAGGTCAAGATCACAATGTTAGCGAGAGGAACCCAACAGTACCCACAATAAGCAAGGTGCAACTTGGTGACAGAGACAAAGGAAAAACTTCCTTTCAATGGGAAGAAACCTTTATCAGAACCAGCCCCGGAGGGGGACTGCCATCTTCCTCTGTAGTTGGGGTGGAAAGAGAGATGGAGGAGAAAAAGAGGACAGCATGAAAGAGAGAGAAAGAGAGGAGAGAGAGACCAGAAACAGTTGCACATACCAGCCTTATTAAACACTTTATAATGATTGTTCTAATGACAGTAATATTAGCAATACTTTATATATAGTTACATACTACTACCACTGCTACAGCTGATAATAATAATAATAATAATAATAATAATAATAATAATAATAATAATAATAATAATAATAATAGTTGTCAGATCTGGGTCCTGCAGCTCTCCACAGTCAGATACCTGCAGAATGAGGACAGGGAGAGATGTCAGCAGTCATCTTAGTAATGCTGACTTTCCGGGAGATCGCTTCATATATAGCATTTAACACATCTCAGCCACCAAATAATATAATACTGTATATGACATCAAATATATGACTCTTACAAGTTCTTCAACTTAACATTAACATTAAATGGGCATTAACAATTCTTCTGTTCTCTTCTCCACAGGATGAAGTGAAGGTTCCCTCAAAACTCAGCATCTCTAAATCCATGAAGGTTTCTGAGTCTGTGTCAGGAGGCAGCTTGCTAGAGCTTAAGGAAGCTGCAGAGGAGGAAGGCGAGAAGACAGACAAACCTCATGTAGACCTCTCATCAGATGAGGAGGGGGTGGAGGTTGAAGAGACCATTGAGGAATCTAGAGCTGAACGCATTAAGCGCAGCAGCCTGCAGCGTGTGCAAAACCTGAAGACGGTCTTCTCAAAGGAGAAGATGGATAAGACCAAGGCAAAGACCAAACAGAACCTGGAGATGACCAAACAAAGAACCAAGGAGAACCTGGAGAGGACAAAGCAGAGAACAAGAGAGAATCTGGAAAGAACCAAGCAGAGAACCAGGCAGAATATTGAGAAGACTAGGGAGAACCTGGAAAAGACACGTCACAACATTGAGAAGAAGATGGGGAAGATTGGAACACGTATGAGTGTCAAACCTGAGCAAAAGCAGAAGATTCAGACATCCCGCGACAAGATGAAGAAGGCCTTTACACCAGACCATGTTGTTTATGCCCGGTCCAAGACTACCATGTACAAGGTGCCCCCCTTCACCTTCCATGTCAAGAAAATCCGTGAGGGTGCTGTTGAGGTGGTCCAAGGCACTGAGATGGTGGAAGTGTCCCAGGAGGCTGAGCCCTTTAGTGGGGTGGATGAGGAAGTTGAGGAGGGTAGAGTGGAGGTTGAGATGGAGATGATGAATGGAGGAGGGGAAGACGAAGAGGCTGAGGAGGATGAAGAAGATGACAGCCATGATGCTCTGCAGGAGAATGAAGAAGATAGAGACAGTGATTAGAGTGAGGAATCCTAACAAAACCCTGTGCAACAACCCTGAGTGTGCCATAAAAGCTGAAGAAATAATGGGGATCAAGAAGATTGTAACAAAAAATATGGCTGATTACAAGTTGGATCTTATTATATTATTTTGGCCATTGTTCTTATCAATTATAGAACTTTGTTTACACCAAAGTGTAGAGATTTGAAAGCATGGGATGAGATTGATGGAATTGATGAACAAACCAATAGTTTATCCAGATTATCCAAAACACTTAAATTGGAGGCAATCTGCACCCAAAATGTTAGTATTAATCCATGGCAAAGGCATACACTGTTAACTAAACTGACAAATAAGAGGCAACAGATAGCCTTAAAATATAATAATATGGAAAAAATTAATTGTGGTGAGTGATTTATATTTGCAAAAAGAGAACTGACACAATTACTACTCCAGATGAGTGATAACGTTGCTCCATGGCTACTTGATATGTAAACAGCCAAATTCAACATATCAACTTTATAGGGTGATAATATGTCAGTTTACTCCATACAGCTTGTGGTGTTCTGGGAACAAAGCCAGGATCAAATAGTATTGTATCTTAGAAACACTGTACACAGAGAATGGTAGGAATGGGGGGGTCACGGGGTCCCTGGTAGCTCATTTTTTCCCCTAGCACCCCCTGGCATAACAATCTGACCATGGGTTGCCATATTCCGATGTCTAAGCAGCCAAGACTATATCATTATTATAAGTAGAAACAATGGCCAGAATTTGAAAATAAGATCAATGTTGGTAAAAAAAAACAACCCAACAACATTCATTTAACAACGTAGCTTTACTTTATGCGAGGCTGTGTGCTTAAAAATCCTAAACAGTTTAACGAAGCTCTTCCCATATTTGCACTTCAGGGGTTATTTAGAGTTCACTTGTGTTTGGTTCGTTCAGATGATCACTAAAACTGAAAGAAGAAGAAAATGAAACTAGTGGAACTGACACAACTGAGAGATTAGTAGGGGGGACAACATCATTCCCTTTGTAAGAACATTTGTCAGCATTTCTTTCTTGTTTCATTTTTGTAAATCAAGACACAACGCTAACCGCTCACAACTAGTGGAATGAGCATGTGGAAATGACTCATCTCTTGTCCAATGAATTTCAGTTCAGCTCTCATTGGATTGTTGGACTGTAGATTCCCAATGGCCAAATTATTAAACATAAACACAGTGAGTACATATTAATTCATTAGAAATACTATATGACACACATGCAAAACAATTTTCCACCCTCTTTGTTGTTTAGTTGTTCAAAAATTGTTGTTTTCTTTTACTCTGTTTAATGTACCCTTTATTAGAAAGCAAAGTGATTCTATTGTCATTTCTAAGTTTTCATGAGCTCACAGTTAATTATTTGTATGTAATCACACAATACACTAGGCTGACGTCATCTCCTCATTACTGACAGAATGTAGCCTGATCATTGTCTTTTAGTGCACCTTGTTTCATACCCTTTTATATAGCATTTTACTGCGTGTTCTCGAAGAATAATCCTATGTAACACCCATGAAAAGAAAGTTATGCAAAACATAAGATAGAGACAAACGCATTCACATGTCCATTACATTTCATTCACTAATGATATTCACTTTGTTTTCTCATGAGAGTTTTTTTTCCCTAAAAGCTGTAATGTGTTATTTAAAGATGTGTTTCATAAGTAAACTGAGATAAGGACCAATACTTTAGGCAAATCCTCCAATGCTCTTGTTAGGTTAAGGCTCTGTGTACTTTCAGGACCTGTTGATGTTGCAGGTTTAAGTTTCAAACTGTGGTCTGACACTGACCCCTAGTGTTCAGTCATCTCACCATGTCTCTGTTTCAGATTAAAAAGTGCATTTCAGCAGAGCCTTTGATTGTTCTCTTTCACATGACAATTTCATTTAAATATTTCCATAAAGGTTTTGCTCTACTGTCCACATGTACTTGTTTTGTAAAAAACACGCTTTACAATTTGCATTCACCACAACAGGTGGTGTTTTTTGAGTTCTGCTCTGACTGCATTTCTTCTAGCATACACATTTTCCAAACTAATCCCGGTCAGGATGATGGGGGCCGGAGCCTATCTTGGCATACTTCGAGCTGAAGGAGTTAACACCCTGGACAGGTCAGCAGTCAGTCAAAGAGCTAATGCAGAGAGAGAGACACACAGGAAAAATGTATGAATCCAAAGGAAGACAATATAGTTTCACAAAACAGTTTACCACACTGCAATAATAGGCTATTTGTACTGTCAAAGTTTAGTTTCTAGCTCAGACAAATCACAGATTTATTTGTGTTCATTTTGTATATAATGTGAATCACTGCCAATGCAGAACACAACGCATTTTGCTTTTACTTCCCAAAGAGCCTCTTGCCTTCTGTTGCCTGCACTGCCTCAGCATTTAAAACAGCTTCGTGGGCCAAATAACTTTGATGTTTGCAGAGCTTCTACAGTGCAACAAATGACACTGGCACTCTTACAAAGCAAGAATGACATATTCTTTAATGATCTTTTTGATGCACAAGTTGTGGTAGACATTTGCTGGTTCAAGGTTCAGTCCTTTCATCCTAAATGGATTAGCAATGCCATGTCTGTCAAAGCAGTAACAACATGCAGCTATGTTGAGGCCTTTGTCAATAGAGCACACTATATAGTTCACATTTACTGGCTTTTATTTTTCATTATCTGATTCCTGTATAATGTTCAATGTTTCATTTGTTAACCACTAATGATTTAATTAATAAAAACTATTTGGTTCACAGTTACTGTGTTTTTATTAATTGTTAATGTAAAAGTTAAGAGCTGGACACTTAAAAATGTTTTTTGATTAAATTATTAGAAAACACCTACAATGACCTGTATGAGCTAATGCAATATGAAGAGTTAACTTTAATTTGGTTACTGAGGTCTTCTATTCTAACATATTCTAATTCTGGCTGTAGCTAACAACTGTTGCATCTGCTCATTTTATTGCTCCCACAACCAGTTTTTATTCACTGTCACTGTGAAATATTTCGAACATCTTCCACAAGTACTACACATGTATAAAATGATACCAATAAGCAGTAAGTATCCACTTTTGTAGCCAACACAGCTCACAAAAAATTAGAAAGCAGAGCAAGATACAGTTGCCTCCCATTTCTTTGAAATGACAAAATAAGTTCAACATGATTAATTTTTTTCATTAATGCAATATTCAACACACATTCAGCTAAGTCTCTCATCATCATAAATGGTCAGTTTATAAAATGAGAGTTATAGTGAAAATTATATAATAATGGTAGCATCCTCCTTTATGAAATATTCTCGATTTGTATGTCCTCCCTTTGCCTTTATAACCTCCTCCAACCTCTTTTGGTTCCCTCTGGGCAGCTTTTTTATTCTCTCAGATCTAATTTACCAGAGTGCTTGGCTGTCTGCCATGTACAGCCACCCATCCAATCCATCCATTTTCAATACTGCTTATCTGGGGCTGTGTACAGCCTTCTTCAAATCAATCCACAGGTTTTCAGTGATATTCAAGTCTGGAGACTGTGAAGGTCATGACAAAACATTCACCTTATTCTATTTAAACCATTCCTGAAATGACTTTTCTTTGTGCTTTGGATCATTGTCTTGATGCAGGATGCAGTCTCTTTATTTTTTAGTTTTTTGACTGATGGAAGGAGGCTTTGCTTTAGAATCTTTTGTTATTGGGCTGCATTCATTCTTCTTTCTACTACATACAAAGCTCCAGTGCTTGATGCAGTCATACAACCCCAAAACACTGGGGGGCTTCCACCATGTTTGATTGTGGTTATAGTGTTCTTCCTCTCCTCATAGGCAGAGTTTTTTTAATTAAATGTAAAATATAAGATTTATTTATAACTTAACCTATAGCCTTTTAAATTTTCTAATTCATTATCACAGACTGTGCAAAGCTCATTTACTGCATTAACAAACGTTCGTCAAACTTAAAATTTAAATTTAAATGGGAGCACACACAGATGACTGTGTTTTTGACACACAGCTGGGTGCGGGCTGGAGGTGGGGCTCCTAACGGAAATAGGAGGGCAGGCAGGACTGCAGTAAGTTACATGAAGTTAGCATGCATACAACCGGATATAGATGGCTTTTGTGCCGTCATTGATAATTAATGTTACAATTACTGGGCAAAAACAACAGCAAAAGTTCACATATTCCATTAATTACACCTATTATATACAGAGGCAGTACCAGAAAAAACACTCTCTGTTAAATTGTCATCATTGTGGGTTAAAAACTATTTTTAATTTGAAATTTGAAACCGGAATCTGTATGTGATTACCACTTTAACTTGATGTTGGTCAACAGCTGCTTTACCAGAAACTGGAAGGCGTTTAAGAAGTTGGCGATGTGATAAGTACGGCAACTCACCCGTGTGAGTTTTCAAAGTCGTATCTGTGTATGTGTGTGTGTGTGTGTGTGTGTGGGTGAGTGAGTGAGTGAGTGAGTGTGTTGTCCACTGCGTGCCCATGGTGCTGTTATAAGGTGTGCTGCTGTCTCTGAAAAGGTGAGTTAAACACGTAGCTGTTTACCACTTGTGGAGCATGGAAGTGAAGTTTTGGTCGAGCGCTGTGCTGTGACAGAGCGCTACCCTGCTGTCTTAGCTAGTAGAGCGCTTGCTAGCTAACGTTACGCTGCCTTGTACCCACCAAAGTAATAAACGGACCGTAAATGCACTCCTCCCCACTCAGCATTCATACGTCTATTCAGCAAAACTCGGAGGTCGCTACTTGCAGGTCTCTTCATGTAACCCGTGGTTGAGATCCAATGAGCCACTTTTAATGTACAGTGATGTTAGCAAGCTAAGCTATCTGAAAGTTGCTGCAGACCGATGCGCTCCGCTCTCCTGTGGAACAGACTCATACAGAAGACGAACGGGACTAATGGTGCTCAGCTTTGTAACACTTCACGCGGCTAACTGAAACATTGTGTTTTTGAAACAGTAGTTTGTGAGTAATTTGTGCAGCGTGTTAAGTATGGCAGGAGCAAAGTGGTGCTGTAACTGCAGATAATATTTATGATATTGCTCGAGTGTCTGGCTGAATGAGTTTAATCCTCCTGGAAAGAGAAAGAAATGGCGGGTCGATTCTAAATTGTTGCCAAGATAAATTAATCAAAATCCCTCTTCTTTATTGTATCAGTGTGCCAAATGGGAGAGGAAATGATCTGAAACTAAAATGTGGGAAGTGAACACTGACTTTGCTCTGCTGAATCAGGAAGCGCACGGAAGCATCGAAGATCCGTGGCTTTAGGGCTTAATCTAAAGAGACCACATGCAACACTTGCTGCTCACCAGTTTGCCAGGAGTTGTTTGTGTTTGTGTTTTTTGTGACAGCTTGTGACAACCATTCCACCTGTCTCCCTCTGGTCAACTGATGCCCTTTTCTCTCTCCCTCCAGCTTTCACAGGAGCACCATGGCGATGTGGATCCAGGCCCAGCAGCTGCAGGGTGAGGCGCTGCACCAGATGCAGGCGTTGTATGGCCAGCACTTCCCTATCGAGGTGCGGCACTACCTGGCCCAGTGGATCGAGAGCCAGCTCTGGTACGCAGTAGACCTTGATCTTTCTTTTCATTTCAGTGGCGTCCAACCTGTGGGTTGGATCATGGATTTTAAAATGCTAATACCATTCTCTTCAGACAACAGATGCCTTTTACATGGATTTTGTCTTTACATTTGCTTGTTTAACATAACACTGGGAAATCCATCAGGTCCACTTGTACAGTCTAATGTAATCCAGTGTCATACACTTGACCTTTACAAAGACAATAATGTTCAGTCTTGAGGTTTCATTGAACTGCATGTTTATTATTGTGACGTTGCTGCTGGGCTCCATTATATTGAGAGGTGTTTCTACTATTTTGTCCACCCCATTCATATCCATGAGAGAATCAGAATATGTAATACATTATGAACTCCTGTCAGTGTAATGCACTCCAGTCCAACTTCAGCACCCACTATGAGCTCAGTAATAAACATCATGATGCGCTTTCTGACAGTGAAGAGGTGTGTCAATTCTATGATTATTTTGGAGATAACTTGTAGTGTATATATTACATTGTTTTAGATGCCCCGGTCCGTCCATGCTGTCGCCACTTTAATATGTCTATGAGTCATAGTAAAGCGATGCTTGTGAAGTTAAGGGATATGTTCACACGTTTTCAAAACAGTACTCAGCTCCATTTGTACATTGAACCTGTTACCCCCCCTTGCCTGTATTAGCTGTGATTGATCTGTTCTAAAAGCAGTTTCGGTGGAAGTGATGGGGGCAGTTCACAGCCCACTAATGAATTGAAGCCAGATGTCATACATTTAATTGCACTTCATGTCAGGTGTTAATTATACATCCACTTAGTCACAGACATTGAGGCCAGCTGTGTTATCTTGTGATTGTGTTCGTGGGAACACACTTGTACTTGTATAAGCGCTTGTGTATTTTAAAAGATGCGAGCCTGCCCAGCTCTTTTGAGGCCCTCCCTCTTTGTTACTCTCTACAGTGTGACGCCAACACTTCTCTGACGACACATAGCAAAGTGTTCAGTGCATCCACCTTATGTGTCCAACCTCTGTTGAGTTCTGGGAATCGTGCTGTTTGTTGACCTGGCTGCATTAGCAGCTGCTTGGCATGTACATACACATCTATACATTTAGATTAGTATTTCATTGAGATAATGAGGTATAATGTTGACTACAAACTTAAATATGCCTGAACAAAATGTGAAGCAAAAAATGTTAATATATTGATCAGCGGTGAATAAATTAATTAAATTCAAATTGGAATAAAAATTCAAGAGCCTGAATACAACTCAAAAAGTGTTGACCTTGTTACTCTCCTCAACATACTTGTAGTTAATGTACTTCAGGGACAAATAAAAGTACATTTGAAGTTTTGTAAACCTGTTGGATGTTACTCTGCCTCTGATTTGCTGTTGTTAAATGAGGTAGACAAACACATTGGGCTCAGGATCTTAGGTTCAGTTTTACAATGAGGTACCAACACATTTCACCTGTACTTGTGTCCCTACACTGTAAGTTAAGTTAATTAGTAATTTATGTACATTATTTTGTCCTGTACATCCACTTTAAGCAGAGTAGCACTGAACTTGATATTAGCCTTGGCTTGGTAAAAAAAAAAAAAAAGGCTATAAACGTTATTGTGCTTCACAGGGATTCAGTGGAGCTGGACAACCCAGCGGAGGAGACCAAAGCCAAGTGTCTGCTGGACAACTTGGTGGCCGAGCTGCAGAGGAAAGCCCAGCTGCAGGGAGGAGAGGATGGCTTTCTGCTCAAGATCAAGCTGGGCCACTATGCCAACCAGCTCAAGGTACCAGCACCAGCTACTGGAAGACAACGTAGAAGTAACATGCCCACAAACCTTGTTTTTGCTTACTGGAACAGACAGTTGTGGTGCACTTAAAATGAAGCAGGTCTCATTTTTCTGCAGTATTGAATCGTGGTGTAGTGGCCACAGGCAAAATTTCAGCTCGAGAGATGCCCACTGAAATTAGAAAAACCTTCCCCATAGATCAGTATGGTGTGCCAATACTAGAAAGGTATCAAAATACCCTGCCATCGAAAACAGTACTGCACTCTTAATTTATTAGTACTGTTAGTCATTGCTTACACTCAATGATGGTTTTTAAATAAAGATTTCCTGGGTTGTGTTAATGTGCTACAACCTTCCCTCAACATAAAGTAACACACATAAGCACATTCTTTTCTTTGCATATGTCGGTACAGTCAGACCAATATATATAGACAGCCTCAGCAGTTAAAAAACCATCTAGGATAAAACTGAGTATAAATTATCAGGTGTTTGTTTTAGCTTTAGAAAATCATACTTCACCTTTAATGACTGTATTTCGGTATGTCAAACATTAAAACGAAAAACAAAATGATGAACTAAAATGCTGTTAAAACAAGTAAAGATTACATGCAGCATATATTCAAATACTCACTTTTAAAATTACATTTACTTCAGTTTTTCAATAAGTCAGAGTGAGTTCCCATGGCAACTGACTCAGAGTTAAATTCCTCTCTTCTTCTCATCTCAGGGCTAAGACACTCAGTGTTTTCTGTAAACCTGATGTCAGGTTACTGTTCTCACATACATGTCATATACTGCTGAATACTGAAAGCTGCTGACTCTTTCCGTTACATACTGATGACGTTAGTTCAAAAGCAGTATGTTGCTGTTGTGGATATGAAAGAGAAATGCATCACACACTGCAACAATTTCAGGGTAATAAATAGACTGTATTAGTCTTTGCATAGCTCATAAGCATTCAGCGTTTTCTGCAACGTATTGTCTCTCCATGGTTCGGTAGCAAAAGTTCTGTTACTGGTCTGTTACTGGTCCACATGACAGGTTTGGGAACCTGTAAGAAATGTAAGCTGGTGTGTTGCAGTCTCACTGTAATAAGAGCAGTACCATGCAAGTTAGCTGGACTGGAACAACTCCAGCTCTAACAATGGTGGCCAAATTGAATAGAATAGAAAATAGAATAGAAAACTTTATTGATCCCACGATGGGGAAATTTGTGCGTTTACCTCAGCTCCATTACAGGAAAGGAAACAAGGCAATTAAATGTGTCACATAAATTACACAGCATTAAAGGGAACAGTATATACAGTAGGGCATTGAGAAATTTATACAAAAAACACTATATACAAACAACAGAGCATACACGGTATGCAATTTGGGTGGAGGTTTGTAGAGGTGTTGGGTAAATAGATAAATAAATATGTGTGTCAGCTGTAGGGTGACAGTGAAGTGACCGAGTGACTCTCAGCGTCATGATGCGTTGTAGAGTCTAACTGCTGCTGGGATGAATGACCTGCGAAAGCGCTCCTTCCTGCAACGAGGGTGTTTCAGTCTCTGACTGAAGGAGCTGCTCAGCGCACCCACGGTCTCATGCAGAGGGTGATGGGGGTTGTCCATGATGGATGTCAGCTTCGTCAACATCCTCCTCTCACCCACCACAACCACAGACTCTAGGGGACATCCCAGCACGGAGCTCGACCTCCGCACTAGTTTGTCGATCCTGTTCCTGTCTCTGTCGGTGCATCCACCCCCCCAGCAGGCTACTGCATAGAAAATGGCGGATGCCACAACAGAGTCATAAAATTGTCTGTGTGCTACTGATTTTAACCATCTAAAATAATTAATGATGTGTGTGTCTGTGTGTGTACCTGCAGAGTACGTATGACCGCTGTCCTCTGGAGCTGGTGCGCTGCATTAAACACATTCTGCACTCAGAACAGAGGCTGGTCCAGGAAGCTACCAATGTAAGTGTTGATGGTTTACTGATGTCAATCCTCGGAATCCAGTGACTACTCAGAGGCTGAGCTTTAGACATTTTGGAAGAGTGTGAAATAATGCAGGAGGTCATTATTTACAAACATGAAATTATACATATTAGTGTAGGTCTGTGCAACATGCAAAAAGTTTCATACCTCTGTATCGATGAAAAATATCTCAATAGTGATATCGCAGACAATATGACTGTGGGAAACACCAGGGACAATCAAGTATTCATCAAAAACAACACAATTCTGTTACTCCATTAAGTATTATTGATTAGAACACACCAATCACTGTCTGAGACTGCATTGAAATATCACATCTGTGTAGGCCAAAAGTAAACACACAGTGAGGACAATAGTTACACACTGAATTTGTGTTGGGAGAGCAGACAGTGATGGTCATTACACACTGTGGTATGAAAGGATGGCAGCAACATTTAATGAGATGAATATCCGATCCCATTTGGTTGTCAAGTAATGCAGGAAACCAGATCATTCCAAAAGGTTCCAAAACATTTTCATGACACTGCATTTTTCAGCCCTATATTAGTTTCGTCCTATTAGTACCAGCAAACTGAATGACAAAAAGAAGAAAATACCCCACAATATGTAGAAGCTTGAATTCTTGTATGGTTAATGTTTTGTGTGAAGGCCAGCTGTGGGACGGGGGGGCAGGCCATGGACAGCCTGTCGCAGCGCCACCAGCAGATCAACCAGGCCTTTGAGGAGCTGCGCTTGGCCACACAGGAGACGGAGAATGAACTCAGAAAGCTTCAGCACAGCCAGGAGTACTTCATCATTCAGTACCAGGAGAACCTGCGCATCCAGGGTGAGCTGGGGGGGGGGGCACAACCACACCCACAGCCACAGCCACAGCCACACCCACACCCAAACAAACACAACACAGATGGGGGCAGAGCTCAATGGATGATCATCTGAAGTCAGATAGGCTCACAAGAGCTGGACAAATAAAGACATTAATTACCCCAGTATGAATTATTAATCTACACATTTCCTCTGCCTATATGTTTTCATTTTTAATTTTCTTAGTAAAATAGTGAAAGTTGTGATGAAAAAAGTGTTGAAATAGAGTCCTTCTTGTCGTGTAATTCCTGGCAGACAGGCAGAATGCAATTTTAGTCATGTGCAGTTAGTACATACCATGTCACCCCCCAGTGTTACAACACAAAGAAAGTCATGTACACATTTACACCTCAATATACGCTCAGTGCACCTGTCCAACAATGAGTGCGTAGCAACCATATCACTATGATCAGCACTGAACCAACAGGCCGTTTATTGGCCATGTAAGGAAAATTCACCAAATGCAGAATCAGCAGGGCCAATCAGTCATTATACATCTCTATGTAGAAAAGGAGCTGTTAAAAGGGTAACAGTGTTTTGTGGTGGTGGTGGTGGGGTGTTTGTTAACCGCCGGTCCGTCCCCTGCTTCTTGTCTCCGTTAGCCCAGCTGAGCAGCCTGACTTCGCTGCCTCCGGCCGAGCGCACCCAGAGGGAGACCACCCTGCAGAGCAAAAGGTCCACTGTGGAGGCCTGGCTCACCAGAGAGGCCAGCACACTACAGAAATACAGGCTTGTATGAAGACACTGCACTTGTGTGCGCGCGCGCACACACACACACACACACACACACACACACACACACACACACCCTAAACATACTTAGCCCTGCAATAATACAGGCTGGCAGTGATGTACAACATATACGCACAGCACTCTATACACAGAAATGATTAAGGAAATGAAAGGTTTGAAAGTTTTTTTGTATTAAATTTGGATCTCTAATCAAATACTTTTGATTAACTAATTTGCTATGTGCATACATTTGCAAAATAACTGATGACAAGCAAAGCAAGTTTATTTTTTTAGAGTACATTTCAGCAAAGTGAGTCAAAGAACTTTCAATAAAATATCACGACAAAGCGTAAAAGAAACATGATAATATAAAAAGTTCAACGTCTTGACCTTGATTTAAAAGAGTTGCAGCTTGATTTACTCAGTGGGCTTACTACCAACATGTATGGCATTATAGTATATAACTAAACATTTGGTCACATCCTTCCTGCTTGAATCTATACTTCTAATCTCTATTTCCTGATTCCCAGTAGTTACTGTTCACAGCTGCTCCAGTTCACTGTGATACCTTTAAGTAGGCCTGTGTGCTTGTCAGCATTTTCCTCAGTGACTTTTGACTGACTCATTTGTTCACTGATCTTCTTGTTGACGTTGGGCTTGTTGAGTGATATTTCCTCACATGCAGCTTTCTTTCTGCCAGATGAATGCACAGCTGCATAAATGTCTACTCTTAACCAGTACTCCAAGTTGAGCAGCTACTTGACAGTTACTTTCCTGGTGCCATTTTTCCTTCCTCCTTCTACCATAAATGTCCTGCACCATGAAGAGTTAATACACCCTTTTAAATCTAAAGCAGTCTCCCCAGCTGAGCGGCACACATATGTATGTGTGTATAACATATATGTAAATATGCATTTTACATGTCTAATTTCCTGCTAACCTCCTTTCTCCCTGCATAGTTTTTTTTTTTTGCTGTTGCGTGTGTTGACATAATGAGTGTCTCACATGCAGATGTTTCTCAGTATGTGGATGCTGGTGTGCTTGCAGGACCTGTCAGAACAGCACCAGAAGACCCTGGGCCTGTTGAGGAAGCAGCAGACTCTAATCCTGGATGAGGAGCTGATCCAGTGGAAGAGGAGGCAGCAGCTGGCTGGCAACGGGGGTCCTCATGAGGGGGGACTGGATGTCCTCCAGTCCTGGTACCTACTTGCATAATTATATTCCAGAATGGAAGTTTAGAGTGATCATGCAATTGCATAACTTTTTTTGTGATACGGAGGAAAAAGTTTATAGAAATCTGTTCTTCCGGTCAAAGCAATGGGTTTAATAAAAAATAAATCCATAAAACATAAACATAAATAACAACATCTCCTTTACTTCCACGTCATAGTTGTGTCTCCACTTCTCCTCCTTGTCCACAAGGTGTGAGAAGCTGGCTGATCTGATCTGGCAGAACCGGCAGCAGATCCGACGCTGTGAGCATCTAACGCAGCAGCTTCCCCTGCCGGGCCCGATGGAAGAGCTGCTGAGCAAACTCAATAGTGACATCACTGATATCATCTCTGCCCTGGTTACCAGGTGAGAACTAGACTTCCCCCCCTCAACGTTGTGTGGAAGTGTGATGGCTCAGTGACAGGGTGAGAGCAACTCCAGAACAGCAGGACTTGACCTGTGTGGTCCAGTCCCACAGAACAGCTACTGTAACACAAACAGCTGAAAAACCTCAGTGCTAGCTATGATAGAAAGCTCGTGAGCAGTTGTAAACACAGCATCTCTGTTGATTTAAGGTCCGGGTCAAACTGGGTCTCTCCAAAGTTGGATTTTCTTAGCCTTAAGTCTACTGTAGTGGCTTTACCTCCATGTTTATGCTCATTTCCCTGCTACATCACTCAGCTTCTTCTGAGCTTCAGCTAGTGACAGGGTGTCTTGATAAACTAAGAAATCCATTTTCCCCTCACTGATGATGAGATGTCCAGGCCCAGAGGAAGCAAACCCCCAAATCATGATGCTCCCTCCACTGTACTTCATTGTTGGGATTCTTCCTCAACAATTCAACTTCAGTTTCATCACTCCACAGAAAGTTCAAGGTGCTTTTTGACAAACAGAATTGGAGAACAGCAGATTCCTCTGTGGTGTCTTGCCATCAGGGCTTTGCTGCATGTAACCATCTACCAGGGTTTGCATGTGGTTCATTTAACAGGGCTGTTCACCGGTGCCAGTGATTTCTTTAAGCTTTCAGGCTTTTACTCAAGGGTTCTTCTTTATCTCATTAAGTATTCTTTAGAGGGAGAGTAGTCCCAAATCATCTCCATTTATAGGCAACCTGATATCTAAGGTCTAACCCTTTGCAGCTTCATGCAGATCAAAGCTCCTCTGAGATTTTTTTTTTGAGGCATGCAAGCTGGAAATGTTGGAGTGTTTTTTATAAGTCAAAGTAGCTCTAGGCTACACCTCATTCACTTTTTCAACCAACACTGTCATTATGTCGTTGTCCCCTCTTCTCTTCAGCACCTTCATCATTGAAAAGCAGCCACCCCAGGTACTGAAGACCCAGACCAAGTTTGCAGCCACTGTTCGCCTCCTGGTGGGAGGAAAACTCAACGTGCACATGAACCCACCGCAAGTCAAGGCCGTCATTGTTAGTGAGCAGCAGGCCAAAGCTCTGCTGAAGAATGAGAGCACACACAGGTGAGCATCACACATCAGCATGGGGACGTACGGTGCTCCTCAACTAACTACATCTGCTTCCTAACTCTTCTCTTTTGCCTCTGTAGTGAAAGCAGTGGAGAAATCCTCAACAACAACTGTGTGATGGAGTATCACCAGGCCACCGGCACCCTCAGCGCACACTTCAGAAACATGGTAAGCACCATTGGATATATTGAAGGACTGTTAATACAAATTCAGCATTATAATATTTTTATGTCCCCACACTGGTGACAGTCGTGGCCAGAGGTATTAGGTTTTTGGAGTGTCTGTCCCATTTCGTGAATGTCGTACATCAGGAAAACCTTGACGGAATTTCTTTGACACCCACTTTCATGATTTGATGCCACATATGGCATCACGCCATTCATCAAATGAGAGCCGTCAATTAAAGTTAGTGAGTGACTGTATGCCGTCATGTTGAACCAGAACATGAACAGACGTTTTTTTTAGCTTTAGCAGTTCACTGCTTATCTTTGTACCATTTCATGTTATTCATTGGACTCAAACTACTTGCCAACTACTCAATAAAAACTAGAACAATAGAGGTGTTCTAAAACTTTTGACCAGTACTGTGTTTGTTTTACTTATCCCTCTTAATTGGATTTTGTATCCCACATTTGACACTGTAGGTAAATGACATGGTATTGTTGACCAAACTTGAGCTTCTCTTGAATTATAAAACCAACTCAGAACACGACACAATAAAATAAACCAACAAATAAAAAAACTCAGGAAGACCTTCGTACTACAGGTAATTCACCCCCAATTAATGTGAAGGGAGTAGTCCAGTTAACCAGCAGAGACCCCTCCCCTTCATTGCAACCTATAATGACCCCCACCTCATGAGTGGATTTTGTGCACATTCCTCATCAAAAACAAATGTGTTACCGGTAATTGTCAGTTAATTATATAAAGATTTGCCTTTAGTCTAAAGTCAGACGTTAGCCCATACTATAAATGTGCTCTTAGTTCAGTAAGAGAGCCCTTGGCTAAATTGTGAATACATTTTCTGCTTTTAAAACCATGGATCAAGGGTTTTATTTTCCTTGGCAAACGGAAAACAGCTAAAACGTGATAGATTCATATTTTGTAGGCTTTCATGAGGAAACGTATTGAGCCAGTTGCCACGTGCCAGTTTAGTTGAGTCGAATAAGAACAAACTGCAGCACAAGGGTCCTCATTATGAATATGAAAGATGCTCTCTCATATAGCTATGCATGCTGAGTCAACTAAGTGCCGGTGTTCACTCTAATGATTACACTGAGCACATACTGGACATAAACTCGACCTGTGCTCTTGATCTTTTTGTGCATGTTTTAATATTTCTGTTACATTACCTCAAGCTTAGATCTGCACGATAACTGAGAAGAGGCACAAGATAGATAAGAATCAATATTGGATCATTCAAATAAAAAATGTGATTTTTTTTTTTTTTTATCAAGCCCATGAACAACAATGAATTGATCCCAAGCATTGTGTGAATTTTAAAGGCTGATAAATCTGATTCCTCTCAAATTGTCAAACAAGAAAATTGGTGTAATGCTGAAGTGTGTTCCCAGAGCCTGTTCACTACTTCTCTCCAGAGATTGAAAATGCAATTTCACAGTAGTTTCAGTGCACTACACTGACTGTATTCATTGGAATGAAGGAATATGTCTCTGATGTCCTCTCATATATTTGCTGTGTGTGTTTACAGTCACTGAAACGGATCAAGCGCTCCGACCGTCGAGGGGCCGAGTCAGTGACAGAGGAGAAGTTCACAGTTCTGTTTGAATCACAGTTCAGTGTCGGGGGAAATGAGCTGGTCTTCCATGTCAAAGTAATCAGATAGGACATTTGATCTTTTATACCCATGAATAGCAGTTAAACGACTCTGGGTCCCTTGTTTGATTGTTAAATGGTTAATATTCAAACAGCTAATATTCAGCAAAATTATGGCATGCTTTTTCTCAACCTAATGCTTTCTCGCATTTCTCGCTTGTAACCTGCAGACCTTATCACTGCCTGTGGTAGTGATCGTCCACGGCAGTCAGGACAACAATGCCACAGCAACAGTCCTGTGGGACAATGCCTTTGCTGAGCCGGTAAGTCAAGTATTAGATAGCAGCATGGGCTATCAAAGTATAGGTCATGTTCTATATTTTCTTATTGTCAACAAATCCCATGTGCTGATTCAAAACAACACTGAATGTGTATCCAAAAGTTGATAGGAGTTTAAGCATAGCCAAACAAACAGATAAATTTAAAATAATTACACATTGTCACATTTAAGAGAAGCATGCGGTTGCAAATACAAGTACAACATGTTAAAGTGTTCTCGCTATATAAAGGTATGTAACTCCCCATTTGTACGCAGCATACGATCAGAAACCAGTTTTTCCAAATTCAGTTTGAACAAGAGGGACAGTTAATGTTCACATGTCCTGTGACCTGCCATTGTTAGTGCTTTATTTCAATGAAACCAGGGAGCAGAGGTCACAAGGCCGTTTTCTGCAGTAGTGCCTTATAAATACAATTAGATTCAACTTTATTGTCACTACATGTCAGAAGTACAAGGCAGTAAAATGCAGTTAGCCTCTAACCACAAGTGCAAATGAGTAGTTCAGAATATACATAACTATATAACATACTATTAAATAACTGTGGTTATGAATTTAAACAAGAAAGTATATATACAATATTTTACAGGCAGTGGGCTATATAAAATGAATGATGCAGTGAAAGTGCTGGATCAACAGGATTAGATCACAGTTAAAAATATGGCTATGAATTTGAATACAAAAAAAAAAGGTATTCCCATACCGGGAGTTGAACCCGGGCCGCCTGGGTGAAAACCAGGAATCCTTACCGCTAGACCATATGGGACATAAAAGCAGTGTCATCCTATGTCACAAAAGTATCACCTGTATTGAGCACCATACTCAAGCATAGATACTCATAGATTTTATGAGAAGAGAGCAACATGATTTGTTTCCATACAAAATTCTGTGAACTGTTTCTGGATTCCAGATGGCTGATTTTTGTTAAACGGGACACTTCTGAGATTGAAGCGTAATTATTTATCAGGCACACACAAATTGAACTTGATTCTGACTCAGTGTCATGTGCACTGCCTGGCTGACCCAAATGTTCATTTGGGAACAGGGTGTAGATTACATCTCCACTGATCATAGTACCCAACAGATGCAGATCCTGCTCAGGTCTCATTTTGTCCAAAACTACAAAGATATTCAATTTACCAGCATGTTTCCTGTATCTTCCTATGCTGTAAACTGTATAATAAAAGTAAACTTGCCAAAGAAGAGAGACTGAAATGAAGATTCCATTATCCAAATAGTTGCTTACTCATTTTCTGTCCACTTGCTGATTCATTAATCGACTAATTAATTGACAGCTATAAATGAGAGACAGATCATACCATTCTTGGTTTCTGTATTTTCATTAGATTTGTGCAGAATAAGACACAGAAACATCAAACCTTTTTTTTTTTCAAGCAGCTATAGTTATGTTATAGTTATAGTTATGTTTTCACATGTCTCCCTCTGGTCCTACAGTGTAATTTTTTAATCTTAGAATATACCACAAAGTACTAATTCTCTGAAGTTTTGTCAAAAGAAATGAATAAATGAATGAATACTGTGTGTTAGTGATCAGAAACAAATGAACCAACAGTGAGGTACTGAACTGCCATTGTTATGGATGCTATTTTCTTTTCTTCAGGGCAGGGTGCCGTTCATTGTGCCAGACAAGGTGATGTGGCCCCAGCTGTGCGAGGCCCTCGATATGAAGTACAAGGCAGAGATGCACAGTGGGCGTGGCCTGTCAGAGGATAACCTGGTCTTCCTGGCACAGAAGGCTTTTACCAGCTGCAGCAACAACCCTGAGGACTACAACAACATGACCATATCCTGGGCCCAATTCAATCGGGTGAGGCCAGTTCATTTCTACATATCTTCTCTAGAAGAAAAACACTGTGCTGTCTGTCAGTGGCAACATCATTTTGCTAAAAACCACTAAATAGGGTTGGTGGGGAAAAAATCCTATTGTCGTGCTGCAATAAGGTAACGCCATTTTACAGTAACCATCTTACTACCTGATTTTTTAGACTTAATATGCTTAATTTGTACAGGAGAGCTTACCTGGACGCACCTTCACGTTCTGGCAATGGTTTGATGGAGTTGTGGAGCTCATGAAGAAACATCTCAAGCCTCACTGGAATGATGGGTAATGACTCGTTGATTCTTCTTTTTTTTTTAACTATTTTTACTAGTAACAGGTTTTTCACTGCTAAAACAGCAATCCAAGAAAAGGTAGAAAACAATATCTGAGCTGAACAGATGGGCATAGCAAAAATAAAGCTGTTCTGTTTCAATATTGGTCAACTGACGACCCTAAGACTGGGAGGAGTGCTTAATACTCATGAAACAATTCAGTGGAGAAGGATGTATGGAACACGTAATTTCTGCCTTCACCTGCTATAACAGATTAAGTGGTAGGACAGCTTGAATGGTGAGCAATATATGTGTGTGTGTGTGTCTATGTGTTGTTTGCAGGGCCATCCTGGGCTTTGTCAACAAGCAGCAGGCACAGGACATGCTGCTGTCCAAACCCAATGGCACCTTCTTGCTGCGGTTTAGTGACTCTGAGATCGGAGGCATCACCATCGCCTGGGTGGCTGAGAATCCCAACAAACCAGGTAGCGAACTGCTTTATAGCCTTTTTTTCCTCTCTCTCTCTCTCATTTTTATTTCTAGGGCATTTACTTCTATTTTCATTGAAATAACAGAAAGCTGAATCAAACAATAAACACACAAAGCAAAACTTAAGCTCTGGTGATACAGCATTCAGGTTTGATTTTCTCCTGTCAATATCAGGACACTATTTCTACTCATTCATGCATTATGCATCAGTCATCTGTATCTCTGCCACAATAATTATATGTCAATAATATATTGAGCCTTGGTAAATACAGTTATTGTAATCTGTGGTTTTCCTGTGTTTGGCCAGGTGAGAGGCTGGTCTGGAATCTGTTGCCTTATACAACCAAAGACTTCTCCATTCGCTCTCTGGCTGATCGCATCAGTGACCTGAACCACCTTCTGTTTCTCTACCCCGACCGGCCCAAAGATGAGGTTTTTGCCAAGTACTACACCCCTCCACTCTGTATGTATCAGCACTGCTTACTACTTGCTTCTATTCACATCAGTATATCTCTGCAATCAGCTAAATACACACATTTGCAAATAAGATGTTTTTACCTCAGTGAAATAAAGAATTCCTTCTTTAAAATATCTTACAGTATTTTAATGTAACTGAGTTGTTGTACTTGGTTTTAAAAGCTGGACCTGTTGAGTAATACTGTAAAATTGAAATTACTCTGAAATTCAGTTTAGGCATCATGTTTCTCTTGCAGCAAAAGCAGTGGATGGATATGTAAAACCACAGATAAAACAAGTTGTGCCAGAGTAAGTAATTGTATTTTTTCCCCTCTTTTCTAAAACTGCCACTGGCAAATTAACTCCCCTAACCATTCAAGAGAATCTGACACAGGGGTGTCTTTTGGCTTATGAGCTGCAAACGGGTGACATTTGCATTGATATCATATAATTTTTTCACTGCAACTTTCTTTTTAGGATGTAAGCTGCCGCTGCTGTATATTAATTTATTCACTGGAATGTTGCAATTCTTTTTTATTCGGTGGAATATCATTGAACTGAAGGATCCCGAGGGCTTATATAAAGCACTGTGAACAGGTTTTATGCACTAAAAGTAAAGTCCAGATGTATTCAGTCAAATCAAACCAGTATTTGCTGTGACGCCCTTTAAAACATGCTCGTACAACTCGTACACCTGCATGCAGTTTTGTAGGTACTTGGTAGGTAGATTGGTCAAAGCATCTTGGAGAACTTGCCACAGTTCTTCTGTCTCTTCATGTCTTATAATCCTGGATGACTGGATGATGCTTAGATTGGAGCTCTGTGTGGCCAGAACATCAGAACATCTGGACAGGAGTTCCTCACGTCTTTATTGTAGGGCTCGTTCTCATGCTGTCGATTTGATTTTAGACCTTGATGGTATTGGGTGACAGATAGGAATCCAAACACCAGAAGTGCCTAAAACCTTTGCACAGAGCTGTGTACATCACCTAAATTCAGTTAAACTGCATAATGTGCAGAGGAATTTTCATTAATTATGTTGTCGATGGAAAAACAAAACAAAACGCGTGGGAGCGCTTAATTTGTTGTCACTGACATGCCCTCATAGAGGACTGTGTTCATGGAAATTGCTGAAGTAACACGTGACATGTGTCTCTGGTAGATTTACCACCCCACACCCTGAACCCACTGGGGGAACTACTACATTCATGGACCAGACGGCTTCTCCCTCTGTGAGCCACCCCAACAACTTCACTGTTTACCCTCCTATGTAAGCATACTCATTACTACGCTTTACTTCATTTATTTACTCAACATAAGATCCTGTGAACACTAAACTAAAAGGGGGCATTTTGCCTTATGATACTTTAAATAAATTGCAGACTTACAACTGAATGCTGGACGTATATTAACTATAAATTTAGACTGAATAAGTTCAGTTATATTATTGGTGTTTCTACTAAGAGACTAGACAAGAACTTTGCCAAACTATCCGTATATAACATAGAGATGAAATCTGTGGCTTTCGGACCTACAATCTTCAGAGTCACTGCTTCCATAGTGTTAGTCTTTAGTAGTGTTTTCAGAGAGAGCACTCTAAAAACCCACTGTTCTCTACCTGCTCAGCATCGAGGTGCTGGTGACCGTAGTGGACTATTTAGCGGCTAAAGAGCCACACATTTCCCTCAGGAGAGCTCAAAGACAGAGCTAAAGGAGAGTGAATATTGGGCTTAAATTCATCACAGATGGATGCTCCTGGTTGTGTCTACTGCTGCATCCATAAATAAATTAACAAATGATGGGTGTTTTCGCCACCCCCAAGCGGCCAAAAAAAGGCTTTGGGTAAAGGTTTCCAGTTCATCTTCAACAGCTGTGTGCTAACCCCACTGTATACATGAGTTGAATGCTGAAAAGATAATCCCCTCTGCAAAAATATGGAGATCATATTTGAATTGGTTGAGGTAGAAGTGGCTGGGTATGTCCAAAATCTTTTGAATTTATTTTTACCTACATTTAATACATCCTAGCTAATGCATTGTAGAGCATCCACCAATCGATTCCCAGTGAACCCCCTTTTGAGAGTTTGTCCCTGCTCTTATCTGGTCAGGAGCGACACCATGTTGGATGCAGATGGTGACTTTGACCTGGAGGACACAATGGATGTGGCCCGTCACGTAGAGGAGCTACTGCGCAGGCCGATGGCCAACCAGTGGAGCAGCCAGCAGTCCTGAACCTGCTGCGCACCGTCAGGTCTTCTCAGTCTTACCCAACAGAAACAAAAACCCACACCTGCAATTCTCACTGGACTGCAACCAGGGCCAGGACCAATGTTCTGATTTCTCAGGCATCCTGGAAGATCCAAATTACAATTCACCACTCATCAGTTCTGGTTGCCCACAGGAGTTTTGGAAGAGGACAGGTCCAGCAATGCATAGCCGTCTAAGTGTTTCTGCGGAGGTAGTAAGTCTGCTTTCTAGACTCAGTGTGAGTGGCATTTGACAGAAGCTGGTCTTAATGTCCTCTCCCGCTTACCATAGTTTCTCAGGGTGGCCGGGTGGAGCTGGTTTGGATCATTGAAATCTTTATACAAAAGTGAGACAGTTTTACACAAGCTTTTCATTCATATGTGCCTGATGAGCAGGAGACTTTTGCATAAAATTTCTTCGTAGATGAGCGAGTAGCCAGACTAGCTTCTCCTCAAATTGAATCACAATAAATTTTAGTAGTATTGAGAGAATCCAGAAAATTCTTATTTAAATAAGCACATCTTTAAGTGAGACTATGTAACTCTTACTGAACGTCAGCCACTGTGAACCGCAGCACCTTGAAGTTTCTCTTCAGTCATTTGCTTTAGCGGTATCATCAGATAGCTGTGTTTTAAAGCATGCAAAGCTAATGCCTCTTCGCAAAGTGGGTTGCTGCCGATCTCACACACTGAATAGAAATAATGTACTAATGATTGCACCAACAAGAGATGCCGGTGAAATTTTTTGTCACATGAGGAACTGAGAGGCATGACAAAAAATTCATAGATTTATTATTAGAACAAGTCCCTCATGAGTCATACAAATGGATTTTACTGATTATTGATGGTACAGTCAATTTTGAGGAAACTCTGTTATTAATGTACATGCCAGATGATTAACTATATGATGTACATTTATATTTAGTGTACACTGTTATCCATTATTTACTGATGATCAGAACTGCAACTAGATCATACTCATGGCACAGTTCTTGTTTCAGTGATATTTCTGAACTCTTTCCTCTGCAGTTTATAATCACAAAAGTCAATACCAATTTCTATTATAACATTTTTTGAGAAGATTTGAATGTTCACCAATATTATGCTGGTCCTTTTCTTGACACAGGTGTCAGAGACGACTCGGTCTATGTTTTAAGCCTTTTGAAGCTCTAACTGAACCCAAATCCCAAGCTAAACTAGCCACACGCTAAGTGACACAGCAACAGCCTCAGTGCGCTAACTTTGAGTTTGACTGTTTTCTGTAGCATGCTAATACATACTTAACAGTAGCACAAGTCATGAAAAGTTGTAAAGGCAGCAAATTGACTCTAATGTCTGGTACATAGCAACATTAGCCACTTTAAGCTAACATCAACAACAAGGGAGTGTAGCAGCAAAACCCAAAGCAACAGCTTCAACATTTTGTAACACAATGATTTGTTGTTTCTTCTTTCAAAGGTTACATAGTCTGACTTTAAGTACTTTAAATGGTATCTGTAACTGCTATAATTTGGTGCCTGTATGGAATATTTTTGATGAATTGCTTCTATTACAGTCATCCTCTTATCTTGTTGGTTCACACTGCTGTGCAGCAACATGTTCAAATGGTCTGAGGTGCTAGCATTTAGCCTCACCAAGTCATTCACTCCTCACTGATTTGAACGCTCAGACAAGATTTAAATACAAATGTTTTGAACAACAACATGATCTACGAGATGGTAAAATTATTTCTTTTATCACTCACCAATGTGATCATTCAGAACATGTTTCTGTGCCTCAGGTGACTAAAATCAGATGTCGACTGTCCAAAGTGAATGGAGCTTACATTTCCCATAATGCAGCTTTGTAGCGTCTCCCTCCCTGGTACACCCACATCTGTCAAACTCCAGTCCTCCAGTCAGTAAGACAGGCTTGTATAAATCTGTGGTCTGAATGGAAATGGAAGTTGTTTTCAGTCAAAGTACAGCATACAGGATATGATACAGCAATGCATCTATCAGATACTGTCCCATACTGACTCAAATAGTTGGAAGAGGTATCTGTGATGAGAAAACCAATCTATGGAGCCCATCTATTCAATGCACGTTTACATCTATGTGTGTGTACTAGGTCATGTGTCGGCAGTTCACCAGTAGACCTCCATATACAGTTGAGCCCCCCCACCCGCACACATACAGACACACACACACTTTGAAATGGCTGAAAGAGTGAAACTGATTTTTTTTTTTCGATCAACACAATATTTAACACACATTCAACTCATACAAATGTCCCTTCATCGTCAAAAGCAACAAAAATGGTCAAGGAGTATATAAAATGAAAATTATATCAGAACAGTAGTTTGCATCCTCCTGTATGAAATGTTCTCTGAGGCTCTGCATGTCCTCCCTTTGCCTTTATAACCTCCTCCAACCTCTTTAGGGTCCCTCTGAGCAGCTTTTGTATCCTCTCAGACCTAATTTTAGTCCATTCTTCATGACATATTTGTTCCAAATCTACCAGAGTGCTTGGCTGTCTGATATGTACAGTTTCAATGATAATCATGTCTGGAGACTGTGAAGGTCATGACAAAACATTCACCTTATTCTATTTAAACCTTTACTGAATTAACTTTGCAACATGCTTTGGATCATTGTCTTGTTGAAGGATCCACTGCCTCTTTGTTTTGAGGCTTTGCTTTCAAATCTTTAAAAACTTGGCTGCAGAGCTCCAGAGTCTGATGCAGACATACAGTATCGCCCCAAAACATCAGTGAGCCCCCTCCATGTTTGACTGTGGGTATGATGTTTATCTCCAGGAGGCAGATTTGTTTTCTCACCACATGTTCCTGTGTGAGTTATGACCAAATAATTCAGCTGTGGTCTCATCAGATCACATGATCTTGATCTAAAAGTAATCTGGTTTGTTGACATACGTTTTTAGCATACAATTATGCTGCCTTGTGTCTAAATGTAAGCAATGGCTTTCGGATGATGTGGCCTTTTATTCCACTCGCCATTAAGGACTTTTGCAGGTCCGGTGCTGCTTGTTTTGGATCCTTATGTAGCTCATGAGCAAGTTTTCTAGCAGCTCTTTCATTTATTTTTCTTGGTCTTCCACTTCTTATATCCATGTTCCTTCAATTTCTGTTCCTGGTGCTGTCAGCAAACTACTTGAAACTGCTCCTGGAGATCTACCCACTTGCAAATGTAAAGTACAAGCCCCATTTAACACACCTGGTGCCAGTCATCAAGCATGACGTTTTGACAATGTGTTTTAAAGATCAGACACCTGATTTGCATATAACTTAGAGGGTTAAGTTAAGGGTTAATATTATTTAGCTTAAGCTTTAATTTTATACATCCTCTCTCAATCTTGCTGCACCTGTCAGGGGATTGGAGCAGCAAGTGAACAGTCAGTTCTTGAGTTGATTTGTTGGAAGCAGGAAAAAACAGGCCAGGTAACCAACTTCACGGCAGCAGTGTTCCCTGATGGCAGTGGCCACTTTCAGCAGGATAATGTGAATGTGCCCTGCCACACTGCAAGATTCCCAGGAATGGTTTGAGGAGCATGACAATAAGTTGAGGTGTTGACTTGGCCTCCAAATGCAGATCTTAATTTGTGGGATGTGCTGGAAAAACAAACCTGATCCATGGAGACCCCTTCTCCCAATTTACAGGATTTAAAGGATCTGATGATAACATCCTGGTGCATGATAACACAGGACACCTTCAGAGGTCTTGTGGAGTCTAGCCTTGATGGTCAGAGCTGTTTTGGCTGCAGAAGGTTGACTTACACACTATCAGACAGGTGGTTTTGATCTTGTGGCTGATATATGGATGATATATATACACACAGATAGATATTTATAT
This sequence comes from Psettodes erumei, assembly GCA_016785225.1. Classification (NCBI taxonomy): domain Eukaryota; kingdom Metazoa; phylum Chordata; class Actinopteri; order Pleuronectiformes; family Psettodidae; genus Psettodes; species Psettodes erumei. The sequence goes on along the minus strand of JAFBJZ010000914.1, from coordinate 683,442 downwards.
ATGTTATATAGAGAGAGATATTTACTTTGTTAAAGCCTGATGTTGCCTTACACATAAATTATACAGCTTACTAATTAAACACTGGTATCAGATCAGTACTCAGTATCAGCTGATACCCATGACCTAAAAGGTTAATATGAAAAATGATTAATTCCCCTGCTTTATTCTGAATGTCAGATACTTATTGCAGAAGTTCGAAACATACCCTTACATTTTACTAAACATGAACATATTTAACAGTGTCTGTGCATGATTTATTAATCTCTTCACTTTAAGGCAGCAGCCTGTGAGCATGGATCTCCACACCAATATCATTTTTATCTATATGACAATTATTTAATTTAACATAATAACCTGAAGTAATTATTATGTTGTTCCACTCTGATGTACGGTAATGTACTGTATCAGATGCCCGACAAATTCTGTCCAAACCTAAATTGGGCCTGAACCCGACATAAAAACTAATACTGTTCATTATGTTCATCAGTGAACTTTCATTACATATTTTTAATGAAACTCCAGCCCAACCACAAATGACAACCTCGGATGCGTTGTGTTTCAGACCTTCACCTTAATTGGAATGACTGATATTTTCATGGAGATTCTTAAAGATGTTCTATTATGAATGTATATTGTCGCAGTATGTGCCGCCTGACAGGCTTACCTTAGTTATCTGCCAATGAATTCCAAACCTCATATTTTGTAGTACATCTGTCAGAAGTGTTTCCTTCATCAATTCTTTTCAATTTTTGTAAGTATGCAGCCTCAGCTGGATTTGGTCATATCGGCACCTTCATGATGATGATGATGATGAGTATTTTTTTAGATTCACAGTTATCTGGAAATGACCTACAGTACGTTTCTGTCTGTGCCTTTTGGATCATTAAGGGACAGCACTGTCCGTACAGGACAATTTAAAGCCATTGTCATTAACACTGCACCACTACCAGCATCAACCAAGGAAAGTTAAATCTCACCCAGAGTGAAAGTGAACACGGCGCACCTCAGGAAAAGTCACTGTGAAATAAAGGTAGATGAGCCCAAATCAACCAAATCATTGCTCGTGACTGAAGTGGAGATGGTATTCTTTTCTTATTCGTGCTAATTTTCCTCACGTGCTTATTAATAGAAAAGCTGAAACACAAACATAGATTGTGTCCTAAATCAAGCGAGGAAGCACTTTGTTGCTCACACCAGCAGTTACTTGATGTTTTTGCTAATGCCATACTGCTACTGTTCCTGAATTACACTGTGTCTCCAGTGTCATTCAGGCTGCTGCGTATTCACTATCCTCTGTACAGTCTGGCCTGTTCTGGGATTTCTTCTTTACTTCCACCTTGTGCTACATTTTGCTGGATGTTTGATTTGTGGATTGTAAACATGGAATAAAAGATGTTTTTTTTAAATTACTGAATCACATTGTGGTTTTAGTGTAATTTTCCTCATGTTTCATGTGTGATACTTCATGGCTCTAGTGATGGTAGCATCAGTTGGTCAGTCCACCACTGATGCTTTAGAGGTGGATCATTTTTTTCTTTGTCTTAATCGCTGTCCTGCATTCTGATTCAAAAAGAAACACACCTCCTCCTCCTCCTCCTCCTCCTGAGTCCAGTTAGCTTTGTTGACGTCATTAGCTGAGGGGTTCAAATACTTTTTCCAACCTACACTGTGAACGTTTGATGTAATGATGTTGGTCATGTGGAAAGAACAACACAATCAATTGTGTGTAACTAAATGCAAAATAATGTACTGCCTATAACTGTTACTTAGATGAAGAGCTGACCATATTTTAGACAAATTTCCTTGCCTGATAAGAGGCTTTGATTGTTCATAGTCATTGTTTGTCCACCTAACTGACAGCTACTTTCAGTGTGTTGTTATATTGTAGTAACTATACGGGCATTTCTGTAATTCATTAACATTCTAAAAACAGCATTGACATCAAGTGTAAACCTGTACAGAAACTATACAGCCAATATCTCTTCTCAGACACAAGTGTGCGTGTGTGTATGATGGGGAGGTAATAAGTAGATATGAGCCTGGATGTGGTTTGTGCAAAGATTCACCAGTTATTAAGCTTTCCCCCTGTGCTTTTTCTTACGTGAGCACATGATATCGATCTTGTACCCGGAATCTGTAATACTAACCTGACAGCTTGACCACCCGACGAACAATAGCCTCTCACAGAAAGTTTTACAAAATCCGCATGCTCTGATTGGTTACGGGTGATAGCCGAGGCAGTACCTCTCTCTCTGATTGGCCTGCAATCTTTCAGTAAACCAATGCTTCCTGGTCAGCTGCGATTGGAGAAATAAAGTTGTTTTTAAACCGCTGCAGCGGTGGGAGAGTCAACCTTTTTGGACGGGGTTCAGGATGTCACCCAGGAGCGGCTGCAGCCTGATCCTGGTCGCCACCTTCTGCCTTTTCTTGACCGCACACTGTAATTTTCCTACTTTGGACCACATCAAGCCGAAAACGAGCGACAAGGCGCAGGGGAGAGCGGTGGTCGAGCTGCTGAAACGCCTGCTCGGAAACAGGTCTGCAGAGTTCATAGTGTCAGTCAACAGAAGCCTCTTCAACGACAGCTTGGACGTGTGTGAGCTGAGGTCCACCAAAAACAATAAGATAGTTGCAACGGGCAGCACCGGAGTGGCCGTGGCTTCTGGTATTTACAACTATCTCAAATACTTCTGCAACTGCCACGTTTCCTGGTCCGGTGATCAGCTGCATGTGCCCCGTCCTCTGCCAAAGCTCACCGGCGTCCTGCGCATCAACACCCAGCATAGGTCAGAGACCCTCCATGTTTGCATGATGACAAAGACGTCCGCGGTTTGATAATGATAAAAGAACCGTTATCATCAGCTCTTTCATTCGGCGCACATTCACACTTCACTAAGCACAAATGTCCACTAACCAAATGCCCACTGGCTAAATATCCACGAGCTAAATGACCACTTACTAAATGTCCCCTTGCTAAGTGTCCACTGCCTCAATGCCCACTTGCTAAATTTCCACTGGCTGAGTGACTACTAGCTACATGTCCACTATCCAATTGTCCACTACATAAATGTCCTAAGTTACTACATTGTGGGTTTTGAATTTACCAGAGGGCATTTTCAATTCACTTAACCGCTCTTTTACTGTCTGAAGTCATATTCTACAGGAAGTACAAGTTTGTACAAGCTTGTACCCGAGAATGTCTATTATGTGATGCGGTTATGAGTTATTAGTTACTTTTCAATTCAAGGTTTCACACACAAATTTTGTCATGTTTAATAGATTGAACTACCCAACAGTAAATCAAGTAGTTAAATATAACATTATAGTGCATCTACAATAAAGTCATGATTTCATCAATAATGATTTAGTATCTTCAAGTTGCTCCTGCTTAAACTTCCCAGTGTTCACCATTGCTTTTTTTCTTGAAGTCACAGTTTAGTTGCGTTTTGGAAGGAGTGAGAGACTAATGAGCTGCATGTGGTATAGAAATATAATGACCTCTGTGATCCCTATGATAAGCCCACGTGCTTATATGCCCAGTGTAGTGAAAGGACAGTGAAAACTGGTGTGATGCTTTGAAAAAGTTCCCTCTTTGTGTGTGCCCTGCAGAATTCAATGCAGAGCAGCTTCTGTGAAAAAATGTTGTTTTCCCAAATCCATGTCATGGTGCTGTTAGTAGGTGTCCCATAACGTGTGTCTGCTGCTCACAGAGCTTCCCCAGATGGAGGGGCTACTCCTGTAAAGTCAGTGAATGAGCAGTTGTCCTGAAAGTCAAAGCGTTCATGTATTTTATTACCAGCTAAGAACATCAAAAAAAAAAATCTGGGTTCCCACGCTGCCCTGAAAAGAGACCCAAAGCATGTTCCAGACCTTACTAACAAACTGTAACTAAGACTGCTGTGGTGTATATGATGGCAGTATTTGGGGGACATGTAACCCCCACCCCCTTCTCTGCATGCACAGCACAGCAAAACCAATGAGTGCATGACAAATGGGGTTTCACACATTACTTTTCATTGTTTACTGTGAGCACTATGGACACCATGGCCGGGCCCTTTAAAGGACCCTTCCTTTCAATTATCTGTTGTGCATTAGACCCGCATCAGTTCACCCCAGTTATGTTATGTGCACAGTAGTTAGATTGAAAAAGCCACGGCATACATGGGGCAGTTTGGTTTTCCCATGACTGTAACATACTGGTGGAGGACTTTTCAAATCTTCTGTCATTTATAAGCTGTAGGTTCCTAAAGCTTGGATTAAGCACCTATGTCATTTAAAAATATGTTTGGAACAATATGCATATTGTAAATACACTGAAAAGCTTAAGGAATATATCAGGAATAAGCGTAGTAAGTAAACTTGGTAGTGTTTGTGTGGGACAAGACCATAGAAATCTGGACAGCGATACTTTTGCCATTGTTTTGTCTTCATACTCCTACACTTTGGATTTAAAATGAAAAATGTTATGTGTTCGAGGGTGTTTGAAGTCAGCACTTGCAATAACCTTCACAGTTAGTTAAACAGTGAATTTAAAGGAGGATACTTTCTGTTTATGTACAAAATGGTATGGTATGAGTATTACACAGCAGCTTGAAGTACAAACTGTAATCTCAATACATTTAATCATTTAGCTTCTTGTTATTTGGCAGTTCCTTTTTTTAGTTTGCATACCCATTTGGTATTTATCTCCTCTGAATACATGTATCACTTTTAGTACTTAATACTAAACAATGCATTTGTGGGTTTGTACCTAGATTCCGGTATTACCAGAACGTCTGCACCTTCAGCTATTCCTCTGTGTGGTGGGACTGGCCCAGATGGGAAAGAGAGATCGACTGGATGGCCCTCAATGGGATCAACCTGCCACTGGCATTTACTGGCCAAGAATCCCTGTGGCAAGAGGTTAGTGCAAACCTCTGTTTAAAAAAAAAATGTCCAGTGTCCATGTTTGCTCAATTACTGGCCCCTTTTAAAGCGAAGTTCAGATGTAATTTATAAATTTTGGAAAAAATGTAAGTCTTAGCTTCTAAAATGATCATGTTTTGAAGAAAGGTTCTTGAGGAGTTTATGTAGATAAATGATATACCTTAGTTTTGTAGTGAGTTCAAAGTTCAAGCTAGATAACGCCTTCAGAAGAAGATAAAATGGAAGAGATTTCAGCAGATGGCTTTGACTTTTTGAAATGCCAGATGTGCGATACATGTGCATGAGAACATCCACTTACTAACTGGTCATGGATCTTCAGGTTTACCGTGCTCTTGGGTTAAACCAGTCAGAGATCGAAGAGTTCCACTCTGGCCCGGCGTTTCTCGCCTGGAACCGCATGGGGAACATGATCAAGTTTGGGGGGCCTCTGCCGCAGTCCTGGCACGTGAACCAGCTTGTCCTCCAGGTACTGACACCTCCATGCTTTCTGTTTAAAGCCACTCTGTACACAATCAGAACATGTGTTCCTTTGGCACAGCCTAGTGGTGTTATTAAGCACTGAGACTGACCATGAATGAGCTGAAGGCAGCACGTAGACTGCACCAGAAACAGAAACTCATCACAAGATGTTATAATTGCATCTAAACTACAGTTTCAACAAACAGAGCTACAAAATATCTGAATAGACCATCTCAAATTCAACTGCAAAAATATTTTGTGCCGTAAGTTTTTTTTTACGAACGTAGGACTTTTATTTGTTGTGGAGTATTTTTAGTCTGGTAAATGTAAACTGTGAGACCATGTCAGACCAGCCAGATGACCTAAAACACTGTGTTTGGAGGTCAGACTGAAGCAGGAAGTGGCTCTGCACCCTCTAATGAATGTTTGGTGCAGACAGTGGGTGGCATCATTTCACATTTTCCCTCATCTCTTGTTTTCTCTTGCCCTTTCTGATGAGGAACGATGACCAAAACTGTAGTAATAAGGTCCAGATGTAAGGGCCTTTTGTTGAGACTGAATTCAGAAATGGAATCAGCTTTACTGACCAAGTATCTGTGCACATGCAGGGAATCTGATTTCGGTTTAGCATCGCTCTCAATGTACTGCCATAGCAAACAACATACAACAGTCAACAGTGCACAAAGGCCAACAATAAACAATGTGATGGCAAAGCTGCTTTGAAATGAAAACCCTCACATAATATGTCTTCTCTTTTTGCAGTTGAAAATCTTGGAGCGAATGCGATCATTTGGAATGATTCCTGTACTGCCGGCCTTCTCTGGGAACGTTCCCAAGGGGATACTTAGGTGATTCACTGATGTTTACATTTCCACATCTCGCCATTATACAGTTTTCTGTTTTATATGTAAGGTATTAAAACCTCTCCAATGCTGGATTTTTGAGGCCAATATCAATATTGATATTGAAGAAAAGACTTGCAGACATAATAACAACAGTATAACAAGAATAAGAAGCTGATAAAACACTTTATTCGTATTACACCTTTCAGAGAGGAAATGTATTCCATGCACTTACTGCTTTACATGAAATTACACATCCAACAAACAAGGATTGAATGACATAATTCATGTTAGCATAATATGGGAAATAAGACCCTCTAACTGCTAATGATGATAAAATGATGAAATGCATTAAAAATACTAATTAAGTTAAAGAAAATAATACATAGAATGCAAAAAATGTAAGTAAAATGCAACAAATTTGAAAGAAGTGCAGCGGTGCATAACTGTATCAGGAAAGTGAGATCTAGTTTGAGGCTCGTGTGAGGATGTAATTGTGTGATTTGACTTGCCTCACATCTATAGTTAGTGTTAGTGTTCCACAGCTACATATCTGATTTTGTTGCTGGGATCCTCCAATAAACCGACAGGAGATGATTGCAGTGTTTTTGAAGACAAAGAGTTAGTAAAGGAGTTAGAAATGTAGCTTGGTCCAGTTAGTGCATCTTGCCCCACTCTGTGACATAAGGCTTTTCAGCCTGCCTTCCAGTATGGCCTTTGGACTAGATATAGGCACTTTGATCTTAAGGTGTGGTCGGACATTGTTAGTTTCAAGCATACTGTGGCTTTATGAATGCTTAACCCTCTATGTCTCAGTTCTCTGATGTATTCTAGAGAACCAGTCCATTCAGGTTCAAAACCTATGAATTACTGAAGTGCTTCTTTTATTTCAGAGTGTATCCAGCGGCAAATGTAACCAGAATGGGGCCTTGGTCTCACTTCAACTGCAGCTTCTCATGCTCCTATATGCTAGACCCCAGGGACCCACTTTTCCTCCAGATCGGTTCCCTCTATCTGTCCCAGGTGGTGAAGCAGTTTGGGACGGATCACATCTACAACACTGACACCTTCAATGAGATGACTCCTCCCTCCTCTGACCCCAGCTACCTGTCTGCAGTCAGCCGCTCCGTCTTTGCCTCAATGACTGCAGGTAAGAGTCTGGATGATGAACATCTGGTTCACATTATGAGTTTTAAACTGCCGGTGCCTGGAAGATTTGTGATTGCTGATATTTTGGGATAGGAGGACAATGATTGTCCTAGTTTGATGACCCATCTATGACCTCTTGTCCAACTCAGACAGCCCCCCCTCAGGGTTCCCACTGATTTTCAGGCATGTTTGAGAGCTGTCCCCTTCTTGTCCCATATCCAAATCTCATTTTTTTTCTCTCCAGTTGATCCTCGGGCAATTTGGCTGATGCAAGGCTGGCTTTTCTTCAGTGATGCAGCATTCTGGAAACCAGCCCAGATTCGGGCCCTACTACACGGAGTGCCCCTTGGACGAATGATCGTGCTGGACCTGTTCGCCGAGACTGAACCAATTTTCTCCTACACCGAGTCTTTCTATGGACAGCCATTCATCTGGTGCATGCTGCATAACTTTGGTGGTAACAGTGGTTTCTTTGGTACAGTGGAGAGCATCAACTCAGGGCCCTTTGAAGCCTTGCGTTTCCCAAACTCCACCCTGGTGGGCTTAGGCATGGCACCTGAGGGGATTGAGCAGAATCCTGTGATGTATGAGTTGATGAGCGAGCTGGCGTGGCGCAAAGAGCCAGTGAACTTGTCCAAGTGGGTATCGCTGTATGCAATACGCCGTTACGGCAGCACACAAGGGAACCTCACAGCTGCATGGTTGCTGCTGTTCGCCAGTGTCTATAACTGCACTGTGGCACATTACCGAAATCACAACCATAGCCCACTGGTGCGCAGGCCTTCCTTTCACATGAATGCTGGACTGTGGTATGACCCAGCTGACCTGTATATGGCCTGGAAACTGATTATAGAGGCGGCTCCTTCTCTCATGTCCAAGGAGACCTTCCGGTATGACCTGGTGGATGTGACACGGCAGGTCCTGCAAGTCCTGACAACATCCTATTACCAGGATATCACAGAAGCCTTCCACAAGCAAAAGCTGCCAGATCTGCTCACGGCAGGTGGCGTGCTGATCTACGACCTCCTGCCTGAGCTCAATCGTTTGCTGAACAGCAACCGCAACTTCCTGTTGGGGACGTGGCTGGAGCAGGCACGATCCTTGGCCTTGACTGAAAAGGAGGCACAGCTGTACGAGATGAATGCCAGAAACCAGATCACACTGTGGGGTCCCAGTGGCGAAATCCTGGACTACGCCAGTAAAGAGTGGGGAGGCCTTGTTGAGGACTACTACGCCCAGCGCTGGAGCCTGTTTGTCCACATGCTAGTAAAGTGTCTGGACAGTGGACATCCGTTCAAGCAGGATACCTTCAACCAGGCCGTTTTTCAGGTAGAGAAGGGTTTCATTTATAATGGTAGAAGGTACCCGACCAAGCCTCAGGGAGACACATACAAGATTGCCAACAGGATCTTCCTCAAGTACTACCCACAGACCTTAAAGAGACTATAGTGAGCATAGACTACATTGTTAAAAAAAACACTTGTCTCAAGTCACAGCAAGAAGAATGTCTTTCTCCACCTCCAGTTCTACATGGCCATCCCAAAACATTTTCATGTAGGAGAACTAACAGCTGGGAACTGTTGTGCACATGTAGTAAATTTTACTTTAATTTTACTTCCATCCACACTCACTACAGCCCTGTCTGACAATGGGCATAGAGATGGACCGCCTCTCACATTCACACCTATGGGTGAATTCGAGTCACCAGTTACCATGGCCTGCATGTCTTTGAACTGTGGGAGGAAGCCCATGTGGGTCTGACCCCCTGCCCCTATTTTCACAGGTGTCACGAGGAGTGTGTTTCACTCTTCATTTAAATTACACATATAAAGTCTTCTCATCTCGCTCTCAGAAAGAAATCAGATAAGCGCCTTCCCTAAAATGTGGAACTGTTCCTTTAAATCACAAGTCTGCCACTGTGGCTAAAACTAGCAGATGGGCGATGAAACATCTTCAGGCGATATCTACGACACTATCATCTGCATGAATTGAATTTGAATATTGTGCCTTATTGTTTCACAGACAACAAACAGGCTAGTAGCAGTTACCAAACAACTGGGATGTTTTCTGATTGCATGGAATTTTCTCCTCAATTTACGATTTAATGCTACTGTGGTCAGTGAGACTGGGCCATTACGCACTGAGTCTCTGTAAAGGTTTCCTGAACACAGAGATTTGTTAACTGCTGAGAATTTGCTATCACTAATTGGCTCTTGGTGCAACGTAGCAGAACACCTCATGTCTTGTTGTTCGTAGATGTTTTTAATAAATGGTAATGGTGGAAACTTTTAAAGATATATTTTTATACCAAGATCTATAGGTGAGGCACAACGCATTTACATTGATCACTTCAAGAGAAATATTGTTTGTACAAGTTACGATGAATTAAGTGTAGATGAGATTTCTCTTTTTTGATTAAGTTCAGTTTTGGAGAATTTAAATGTTAATTTCATTAGTATTTTAGTAGTTACCGGAATTTATGATGTGCCAACACACATTCCACGTTGCGCAGTATTAGTTTCTGTGTTGTATAAATGCTATTTTTGTATTTTGATGAATTAAACTGTTGCAATTGCTTCAGCTCAGGCATGTCAAAAGCCTCACGGCTAAATGACCAGTACACTGATTTCATTCTCGACCTCTTTCTTGCACATTTGCACAGCGGCGCTGCCACCTCCACACGTTAACCTGCGCTACAGTCCGTACACATCGGTCTGGGCAGGAGCAGATCCCGGCATGCTTTGGGCGTTGTTCGTCACGTAGCGAGGTAGCCGCCTACACTGACCTGGATATGTGTGGCGGAGGAGGACTCTCCCGACCTCCTTTAATATCATGGATTTTGGGACGACGCTGCGCCGTATTTGTGCTAATCTTCACCCCACATGCCTTAGTCATGAAGGGCGGTTCCACTGCCATCTGCTCTGCTGAACTGTGACGCGAGGAAGGACTCGTTTGGCAGCCTATCGGCCAGTATCGTTAAGTATCGATTCATTATCAATTAATATCTGGATCGAGTAGCCTCTGTGTGCAGTGTCAGGGTGCTGTTGTCTTCGTTCGCGCCACTCGCTTCTGCAGTGATCGACTGGAACTGGATATGATTCCGGACATCGTCGTAACGTCAGCATTACTGAGAGACAGCACAATTTACTTTTCGAGCGAGGAAGTGAAGTTTTGTCAGGTCAGCGGAAGTTGATAAAGACAAGACCGGAAGCCTTGTCATTTCAGCTTCACAATAAAGGCGTCAAAACAGTATTTTGGACTCTGAATAAAGGCGTTTGAGCTTGGACAAAGCAATAACACGAACGAAAAAAATGTCAATCAGCTTGCCTCCTTCAGTACCATATGCATATTTGTTCTGACCTTGGTGTACTGCATTATTTAAACGCCACCATTCGTTTTATTGTAGAAGGTGCGAACGGAAGTAGTTTTTGGTGGCGCTTGTGTTGAGCCTGGTGGGAAGGGGGATGTGGCCAGGATGTATTTATGCTGCTGTTCAAGATATGAAAATCATTGAATCGGTGCTGCTTCAGGAGCCCCGCTTCAGCACTGGGCACGCGGGAGTAGCGACGGAGCGTATGACCGTCAGCGCGCTTCATGTCCGAGGTCGAAAACAGCGAACAGGACCGAGCTTTTGTGCTGGTTTCGTCTGGACTGGCCCATTTCCATGAAGGCTTCTCAACCTCACGCCCAAACAATTTGTTGAATTTGTGTGAGGGGCTGTATTATGTGCTTATGTAATTACAGTATGTGAATCGATACAGTCACATCGACTTTTATCTTCCATTTAATTCTTTATTTGCAGACAGAGGCTTTGTTCCTTTTCGCGTTATTATTATTATTTTTCACAAATGTCAACAACTCAGCATCAAGTCATGATGGAGTCGTCTCTAGCGCTGGGCAGAGTGGACCTGACCCCCAGCTCGACCACCGTCGGGATCAACCTAACCCCTCGGCTCTCCGGCGGCCCCCCCGCCAAAGAGAAGAGTGGCCAGCGGCCTCTGGGGTCACAAGGCCAGGCTCATCTGAACGGCTGCGTCCCGCTGTCGCATCAGGTGGCGGGTCACAAGTATGGAGTGGACAAAGTGGGTGAGTAGCTGCAAGACACGACCTCCCTACATTACATGACTTGTCTCACTTCGTGGAGACAGTCACACAACTTAGTTCGCACTGCTTGTGTCAGTCATCTGTGGGGTATGATAGGTTGTCTGAGAAGAAAAAGAAGAAATTAGGTTCGGTCTCTACGTTCTGTTTGCTGTTTGATGCATGTAACAGCTGAGAGAAGGTCTGCTGTCTGCTGTAAATTGTCTGACACTGATTGATTTGATGGATGACAGAGCAGCAGGCCTATGAGGCAGGATTCCTGCATCTGTGGAAATGAAGTGAACGGTCATCATTCTGACTCTCAGCTAATCTGCACCAGCCACATCTTCACACAAGTCCTTGCACTTACTCTGATCACACAGTGATCTGTGGCTCTAATTTGCGCCCCGTCCCGCGGTCTCTCTCTGGTTTCCAGTGTCACACAATACCACTTGTAGTATCGCTTCAGGGTTGAGGTGAACTGAGCATTACACAGTCGGCAGCTGGTGTTAAGTAAAGCCTTGTATGGATGAGTCATTTCTGATTTAGTCGGTTACCTTGTTGAACTGCAACTTCCTGAAAGACACGTCTTCATGTTGTGGGACAGACAGGACATTTCAAAGAGTTTTCTGTCCTGCGTCAGCCAGGACGCTCTGTCTCCTACCTATCAGATACAGCAGTATTGGTATGAGAACAACTCTCGTCTTTGTTGTGATAGGAAAGTTGACTTTCTTTGCGTTTAGTTAATCTCTCTTCACTGTGTTGATGTACATGCCTCACAAATAGTCACATGAACTAAGAAGGGGGTTGTTTATTTGTCTGAGTTTTGGCAATGTGCCGTCGTATCAGGTTAGATATACTGCGAGAGTCAGAACAGGTCTGTGTTCAACACAGTGTACAAAAGAAATCCACATACAGTAATGGCATTCGCTTATTAGAAGCATAGTAACAAATATTACGGCAGTGCCCTTAAACATGCTGTAGTAACAAATGATAAGGCTGGTGTGTGTTGAACGGTGGTGAGCATTTAAAGTTGTTTATGTTATAGTAGTATACATGTGTTCTTCTAGCATTTATCCAAAAGGTGAATTCCTACTGTAGCCATCTGCTGATCATGAAATGTTAACACATACCCTAACAGTCAGTGTCACTTTCATGTGTCAGCTTGTCAGTGCAGCATTTTCCCCGCTGGCACATCATGTCCTATTTCATGTTGCAATCACACAACATTTAGAAGTTCCTCAGTAAAAACTGGGTGACAGTGTGATATATCTGCGGGTCTCCTCTTTGTCTGCAGTGTCCACTCCAAGCTGGGAGTAGAAAGAAGCATTCAGCTTATTTGACAGCAGTGTGGAATGATCTTATCTCAGTCCCTTCTTGGGCTGGCTGGTGAATAATCATTAACATAAGTTCAAACTAAGCAACAATTATTGACACAGTATTGCGACTCAAACAGCCTTTAGTCTCCACAGCAGCTGCAGAGCGGGCGCTGGAATCCTGATGGACGAGTACTGCCGCTGCTTGAAACCGATCTGGCTCACTCCTCCCACTGTTTCCCCAGGCCCCCGCTCTCCTTCTCCACCACAGCTCTTTGTTTAAATGTGAGGTAGTGACGGGCCACCAAGGGCTGGAAGTGAGGAAGTTTCTTTTTCACCGACCACTGACTGAATCAGGTGGTTTAATTGATTACTTCTCTTGCCCTCACTCGAGCGATCAGATGTTGTTAGACTCCCAAAATCAACTTTTGGACTCATCAGCCAAGGCGGCTGGTAGATCAGAAAACAAGCATGGGTTTTTACCCTTTATGTGTCACATATGGATTTGCTTCAGTATTAGGTATTAGGTTGCCGACAAACTTAAAGAGGCCCGGAACAGGAGTTGAAACAAAGTCATTTAAATATATTGCTCAGCAAAAAAGGATCGAAATAAATTCAAATTTTATTTAAAAGTAAAAGGCGGGATACCGTGACAGCTACTTCAGGGACGAACAAAATAAATGTAATCATTTCAATCAGCTTAAAGCTCTTCTGACTGCTCACACACTGCAATCACCCTCCTCTGTGCACGCAGCGAGTCCTGATGCCACAGCAGCACAGCTTGTGTGGGATCATACACACATACTTGATGGCTATCCCACCATAAGGAGATCTGATAGCGTACCTGAGCATAGGTTGGGCCCCCAGTTGTTTTTTTACCTGTTTCGTGATGTTTCCAACCTCTTTTATGTTCAGCTGCGGAGACAGGTAAGGACAGGACCAGGTTAGCCAGTGAATGGCTCTATGAATGTTTGTTATTTGGTTATGCTTATGGTTAGATGGTAAGATAGGCTTAGACAAAAATGTCAGGCCCAGAGAGCCAATCAGAGGCAGGGTAGGGGACAAGTCTTCGTGTGTGTCAAAGAGACAGAGGACAGGGGCAGAACTCTCAGGATACTTTTGTGGCACGGTTATTTCGGTACAAATATTTCCCTGCATTGGCAGCCATGTGGCTGATCATTTCAGAGCGTGGTCTTTGGTCGTACTACAGAGCCTCTGTGGCACCTGGCTGATCCAGATCCAGAGGTCAGACACCAAGTGTTCGACTGGCTGGTTCTGAAACAGGGAGCGTTAAGTCACAGTTCCCATGTTCCTGTTTAATTATACTGGTGCAGTGATTCCATTTTATTGTGTTGGTCATAGTGCTCGACAGATAAGTGGACCAGGCTGATCTCAGCTGCCTGCATACACTGTATGTCTGTGTGTATGTTGGATGTGTGGTGTATAAACAGGAGAGACATTACGTTTGAAGTAATGTAGCAACAGTTTCACTGGAGGGAAAGTGTCCCACACTCACTCCTCACTAGCTTGGACACAGTTAAAAAAAAAAAGTCTCATGGATCGATGTTTGTTTGTTCATGCATTAATGTAAGAATGTTTTCTGATTCTTTTGCACACAACAGCATCAGGTGGGCTTAAGTCATTTGCCAAGCATAGACACATTTGTGGGTGTTAGCACTTGTGAAGTATAATCTCTGTCTCAGTATGTACTCCTGGATAACTGCTGTCAGTGGATCATCAGTGGGGTCACTTACTGAGTCCAGATCAGTGTTCACAGGAGAGATTTCTGAGTGACAACCAGTCACACACATCATGAGCAGCACCACGACTGGAGTCCTATGTCTTTTTAAATATGGTGGACTTTTTCCAACCTGTCTGCTACTTTGTCCATTTTGGTGTTTAAGATATGTCCGAGCAGAGAGCAAAGTAAAGGGATGATCAGTGTGAAGAAAGGCAGGCGTGTGTTGATGTATTTACTAAACTACTCAACAGCTGGTGATCACCAGTTTTATTTTCAAAAATAAAATAATCACAATTAATTTATTGAAGCCCAAATTTATTCACAGAAACTGTAAGAAAAAAAACCAATTTGAAAATTGAGATTACGACCTATTCCTATATTTCATGCATTTTGTTGATTGTGCTCAAAGGCCTATTTTTAAAGCAGATTTTGAAGAATTTGAAGGAATTCTTCCTGTACTGGTGTCACAACACTGTGTTCATTTATCTACTCGTTTTATCAGTCAGACAGAGATGAGTTGAGTTGCTACTTGAGTGATCATCAAAAATAAGTATTTGACCCTTGATTCATTCTGAATTGTGCACATTTCCCAGCATCCTTGTGTCTCTTTAATTCTCTCTGAGAGGGACACACCTGGACACAAACACACACACACACACACACACACACACAGGAAGGTGCAGAAGGTGTGAAGCAGTGAGGAGGGGGAGCGCTCGCTGACAGGCCTCATCTAGTAGTAGAGGGACTGGAGACAGGAGGGGTCTTCTTTTAGTTGTGTGTTGTATTTATAAAGTTGTTGTTTCAGAACCATGGACAGCACTGTAGTGGAGCAGACAGACCCCGGGTTTTATGGAACGCACCTTGCAAATGGCAAATTTCCTGTCTTTTTCAGACACCTGGTGGAAGTGCAGGGAGAGAAATTGCCTTGATCAGCCTTTACAGAGACCACTGATCAAACTGTTCACAGCGCTAATCGTTCAGAGCACCTGTACGTTCTTTTGCATCCCACCAGTCCTTATGAACCATTTAGGTTCCACCTGACATACCTGGAAAACACACAATAGTACATGTATTATTATTACACTGGTTTTGAATTTATGTGAATGGTGTAACTGGTGTCAGTCTGTTTCATCAGCAATAGGAACATGTATTTATACTAAGTACTTACTACTTATATTACTTATATTAAGTACTGTTGTACTTAACTGTGCTAATCTATTTGATTGTTTGATGTACTGTCGATGTTTATTGTGAATAACTCCCATCACATTACTGGATGTCTGTGAATATGATGCATTATCGTCTCCACTTCTTTTGACCTCCGCCTTTTTCATTTGTCATTCTTTCACACCCTTGTTTCATCAGGTCAGCTGACTATGTGTGTGTGTGTGTGTGTGTGTGTGTGTGTGTGTGTGACACATTTCTAACCCACATATACATATATATTAGGTGACACACTGGTGATGTGGTTGACTGACTGGGAAGTCCAGTCCACACCAATTTATGTATGACACTCTGATGACACACATCGGTGCATCATCTGATTGGTTGGCGGGCCAATTAATCAGCTGATATCTCAGCATTTGGAGATAACCGGTACTCACTTAGCTGATATACAAAAACTGCCTTTTTATTTTTGGTCCTCTCAGGGAACATTGTAGTGTTGTTCATTTCTGGTACTTTTTGAAGAACTTTTATGTGATATAAAATTCAATACTACATCATATTTTGTGTTTGAGTCAAACCTTACCATTATTGATAGTGAATGTTGATACGAGGCTTAAACAACAACAACAATAATAAAAGATGTGATTTTGATGTGATGAGCTGAACAGCAGTAACATGAGAGAAAGAAAATCTATTTTGGAGTGAAGTTTCTCAGATGATGATTTGTTGTTGTTGTGAACTCTGCTCATGTTGTGCAGACAGGCCTGATAACAACTGAACAAAGATGATATTTTGTTATTTTACATAATCTCAGGGTACATTTTAGTGTCAGTTTCTCTTGGGTCACCTCAATTGTTGTGTTTTATCACATGCAAATATCAACCTTTAAAAAAAAACCATATCGGTCGACCACTACTGTGAACTACATCTACAACAATGCCCAGAGCGATACTATGGCTATATTGTACTGTACTGAAGAAAGTGATCCATTAAGCACAGACGTAGTATTGGTAGTACTTCAAGTGAGGCCAGATTTTTCTCTATCCTTTGGCTCTGCTGAGTTAATCAATGACCACTGGGATCGGACACTTATTAATTCAATATCCAGCCGTCTTACACATAAACTCTGTTGTACATTATTATAGATAAAGCAGAACAAAAGTAGAACCTGACCAACATGTCAGCACAGCTAATTGAATGTTCAAACTGAAGGATGTTTATTTATGATCCATATTCATATATAAAGAAAAAATGTAATCTGTTGCTGTCTGGATTCATTTGAGTTTCAGACCCTAGTGTACAAAATAGCCTTAACTCGCCAGAAGATTATAATGTGTCTTAAGTAATTATCATTCACAAGTATACACTACAGTTGGCATTTTATTAGCTATAGTTATAACACATAATTTACAGTGCTGCCATAAATCTTCCTTCATGAAGATTATCATGTCCAATTTTCAACTGTACAAAGGTCTCTGTGATTTTGCCAACACTCATAAATGGTGTGGACAAAATAATAAAACCCACACGACTTCCTCTGAACAGAGGACACAGTTGAACCAACACCTCTGAGACAAAGTGAACATGGAGGAGGACTGTTTATATTATTAGGATTATACTGGATTCCTTTTACCTCGTGTACCTAATAAACTGCCACCAGAGAGACTATAACTACAGTGCAGTGTTTGTTGCTCATCAGCGTCTTCAGAAGCAGTGGCTCTCAGGGTCGAGACCGACGGCCTCACACGCAGGACAGATGTCCCCCCTCAGGCCCCCATCACAATCCCACCCCCCTCCCTCGTGTGTAGGGTCTGCATACTGTTTTGTATTTGCATGTGTGTGTCTGTGTGTTTGTGCATTTCTGTGGTCTTAGGGGAATCTAGAGATCTGCGAAACAGCAGACTAATCCCTCTCCACTGCAGATTCATTCAGTCCGTGTGTAATCAGCTGTGCTCAGCATGTGATGATGTAACAGGAGACTCATCATCTTTCGCTTGCAGAGGGAGCCTTATTTACGGGTGAGACTAAATTAGTGTATGACCTATAGTAACGATCAGTCTTTAGGTAGTGGTCAGATTGTTGGATCATGTGGTGTACAAGTCACAAGGTCATGACATGTGCTGTATTTCTCATGCATCTCAGAACCCTCCACCAAACCTGCTTAAAGAATCCCTCCTCAGTCAGCAGGGAACAACAGCTGTTTGTAAAGATGGGTGCCACAAGAAGCCACAATTTAATGGGTACGGGCCCGAAACAGCCATCCAACCAATCAGGATGTCTCACCCCAAATTTATTGCATCAATAACTCATTAAAGCCAGAAGTAAAAAAAAATGAGTCCTTGACCATACAGTATGTCAGTGTTAAGAGGAAGTAAAAGTATTAGTACTGTATTATGCTAAAATCAGTATAGAAAGTTATTACCGCAGAGTCGTCTGGCACCGCGGTATTGTCCAGCAGCACTGTGGTACTTTCCAGGGTCATCAAATTCTTGCACAATGGTGGATTGTGGTGTGTGATAAGCCTGCAGACTCTCGATATATTGCTCAGACTGGCCTTCACTGAGGGCTACAATATTTAATTGATTCCAGTCTGCCATGCTGCTCTCTCTTCTTCTTTCTCATTATTTCTTCACTCAGTGGCAAACCTCTCCTCCAGGCTTTACCTATCTTTACAGGTATTTCCTGGCCACCGTCTAAGCTAAATATCAAACTTTGTTATTCATTGTTTCACATTAACCTCAGTCAACACAATGGACTTTTGATGGGTAAATGGACCATGTTTTGTTACAGTGATTGACTTAACCAGTTTTTGCTGAACATTAAAAGCATCATATGATTGGGTCTTCCTGTCAGCTGACCTACCTTCCTCTCTGTTTAGACCAGCATCCTCACATTACTTTGGTTTGAAGCACCCTGTTTGTGTTTGTTGCAGGTATTCTGCAGCATCCAGATGGAACAGTCCTGAAGCAGCTGCAGCCTCCTCCAAGAGGCCCACGAGAGATGCAGTTTTACAGCATGGTAATACCTGGAGACACAAACCAAAGTCTGAACATCTGTGTATTATACTCATGATGTTCAGTTTTTGTCTTTACAAATATGAAAAAAAATGTTTTTATTAAATTCCTTGTTTATTTTGATTAAATGTAACTTAATCTCATGTCAGAATCAGATCATAAAAGTACAGTTTGCAGGTTACGCCATTTCTCTTTCACTCAGCTAATTTGGGTAATCACCACAGTAAAGCTTCATTGTTCAGCATCACATTGTTGCATATTTACATTGCATAATATCATGCTCGGATACACTGTCGCACCTCGAATCCTAATGCCGAACTGACTTGGGTAAGGTCTCTCTCCCTGTATTCAGAGCTGTATATGTTTGTATGACTTGTTGAACCCACATTCCAACACACCTGCTTTGCTTTTACAGCACCGCAGGACAAATGGTAAACGGGCTGCACTTCCACAGCCCTTTTCTAGTCTGATCGACCACTCAAAGCACTTTACACAACATACCATTCATCTATTCACACCAGACACACACACACTGATGGTACAACCATCAGCAACCTACTGAACATACAGTTGCATTCCAACATTAGTATCTCCTTTCTTTAAAGTGACAAAATGAGAAGCACAATATTTAACAGACATTGACTAGTATTCCATCATCACAAGTTAAAAAAGGGGTCAAAATACTGAAAACTATATCAACAACAGTTAGCATCCTTCTTTATGAAATGTTCTCTGAGACGCTGTATGTCCTCTTTTTGCCTTTATAACCTCCTCCAACCTCTTACGGTTCCCTCTGAGAAGCTTTTGTATCCCCTCATCTAATTTTAGTCCATTCTTCATGACGTATTTGTTCCAAGTCTACCAGAGTGCTTGGCTGTCTGATATGTACAGGTTCAATGATAATCAAGTCTGGGAATTATCAGTCTCCAAAACACTCACATATACATGAGTGAGTCATGACATCATGTCAATCCCACTAACACCCAAACACACACACACACACACTGCACAATTACGGGTGTTTTAGAGCATCAGTAAGCAATATATCTGAAGTTTTACTGTTTTATTGTGTGTACTCATTTTTGCTCTGTCTATCTATTAGAATAAGAGAAGATATAGGCTACTATACTACTGTATGTTGTGTTGAACCTTTACCATTTTGATGCTTACTGTCCACTTGCCATCAGAAAGATCAGGAATAATTACATGTACATGAACTCAGGTATTAAGTAAAAATGGTACTTTTACTAGTTCTGGCTTCTCCCATTAGAGAAGGATGAATCAAATGGTAAACATCAGATGAAACCATGAAGAAGATGTACTGTATTTACGGTGTAGTGTGATGGTGAAGATGGTTGTGTGTGTCCCCCAGGTGTGTTCAGAGGACTGCTGTGACCCATGTCTCCTGGAGCTCCAGAACCACCTTCCCAAGTACTACGGCACCTGGTCCTCCCCTGACAGCCCCAGTGGTAAGAGACAGTGTCAGAGACAACGAGAGCTCAGTTAGTTGGTTGACAAGTCTAAAATCCATGCAGGTTAGATGAAGCCCCTGATAAACAAGTCATCTTGATAAGATAAGATCATCCTTTATTAGTCCCACAGTGGGGAATTTAACATTATTGCAGCAACAAGTAGATAGTAACAAATAGAAAGAGCTATCACTTGAAAGGATAAATAAAAAAGTAAGTAAAAAAGCAATACAAAAATGATATACCGGTATATATGGTAAAAGTGCACAAGAGTAATATTGAGTGCAGTGATGCATGATGACATATCAGAGTTTGATGTGGTTATTGCTATGGTTTAAAGTGATGAATGGATGGATGGATGAACTGATAGAGTGACTGATTGATTGATTGCATGGTACTGAGTAATAGTGTTCCAGAAAATACAGATGTTGCACAGTCCCCTGTATTAACGTGCAGTCAGTGAGTTGTCCAGGTCAGGTGTGTGTGGTTCACTGGGAGCTGTGCTGAGGTGTGTCCCTTAGATTTTTTTTTACCCTGAGAGGAATATTTTACAGTGTAGAATGTAGACACTGTAAATGACCTCAAACCTGATTTAGCATCTCTGTAGTCACGCGTTATCGATACAGAAATGGCTTAACCTGTCTTAATATCTCCAATCAGCTTATTTAGTACAGCATGTCTGAGTGACTGACCTCTTGGTCCTAACTCTGAGCCAGTGTGTGCTGGGATAGGTCCGGCCACCAGTAACTCTCAGTGGGACACCTGAACAGAAGCCCCAAAAATTTCACTTGAAGAAAAGTTGGTAGAAACTGAATACTTCTGAATATTATGTCACATTTATATGATACATTTCTGCTGTTGAGTAAAGTCCTCCCACATCTCTGGACATCTGATGATGAAAGAAATAGACATATTGACTTGCATTGAGTTTTCAGGGAACAACCTAGTTAAACATGTTGCTGGCAGTGTTGTCTGCTAAGTGTAACAAATGATTCATCACACCAGACCTGTACCTGAAACTGGAGGACGTGACTCGCCGCTTCGTCAAGCCGTGCATCATGGACGTGAAGCTGGGCCAGCGGAGCTACGACCCGTTCGCCTCGCAGGAGAAACGGGAGCAGCAGATCCGAAAGTACCCACTGATGGAAGAGATCGGCTTCCTGGTCCTCGGCATGAGGGTGAGTTTGACCTGTGGCGCTGTTGTGGAGGATGTATTGATCTCTGTCTCAATACACACACAAGGGTACGGGTTAGGCATGTATACAAGCTGTTATATACAGTTTTTAAACATCCTGCCAGATAAATACCAATATCGGTCACTTTTTAAAAGTAATTATTGAATAATCTTGTACATAAGGTGCTCTGTTGCAAGTATTTTAATTGCCAAAGTACTTTATGACAACTAAATAATTGAACAATATACATCTCCATTGTGTCAGGCTTTGTCAAACAAAAAACCCTCACTGACTCAGGTTGGTCACATACATTTTGTCAGTGGTTCTGGAACATGCACCTCAAACGACAGGCACACAGAGGGCCTGTTGAAAACCTAATTGATTTTTTTTGACAGCCTGCCAATGTAGCAGGATTTTTCCCAGCACTCCTGATGGACAGTCGACTACGACACACGGGTCAGTTTGTTTGTGTGAGAGAGCGGGGTGAGGAGGAGCTGAGCTAATCAATGCACTGTGTGCAGCTCAGTGAAATAAGATTAGACCCAGTGGGAATGGTAAAGAAATTTTTTTAAAAATCACAGTCAGACTAACACACCCACATAATGTGGTTGAGAATCAGACCCAACAAAATGTATAACAGAAGAAGAAGCTGCTAACAACAGGCTAACAGTGGTAACAGTGATGAAGTCTGTCTTCAGTATGAGGGATAGAGTGAATCTCATTTGAATACAAAGTACAGTGTACAGCATGTACAAAATGTACAGAGCTGTAAAGTCCTCCATGTTTTTACAGCTCAACATGCTACCAGTTTGCTGCTAGCTAACTTGTTGTTGATGGTTTGGTCTGTGATATAATAGATCAACAGGACATACTTCTGTCAATAAATATATATATTATCTACATGTATACTGGGATAAGTACAGTAGTGCAATTAAATCATATAGTAATCTGTAACTGCAATAAACTGTGCATGGAAAACATAGTCAGTATGTGCTAAAATATTATATCTGATCCTGTATTTACTGTATTTTATTTGCTTCCCTGATATTTCAGTGTGTAAACATAGATATCTGATTAGGACCAGGTAACTTCCATCCATTTCCTGCCATTTATCTGGAGTCGAGTTACAATGAGGTAAATTCCAGACATCCTGACGATGTTTTCCAGCTTTTGGGAGACCCCTTGGGAGACCCCTTGGCGTTCCCAGGCCAAATATGACATATACAGTGTGCTGTGGATCAACCCCATAGACCCCTACCAGTTGGATGATGCCCGCTCAACCTCCACCAAGAGCAGCTTGTGAATAACCATCAAAACTCCAACAGTTTTATGTCCACTTAAAAGTTCACTGCCCATG
The DNA here is from genome assembly GCA_016785225.1 of Psettodes erumei. NCBI lineage: Eukaryota > Metazoa > Chordata > Actinopteri > Pleuronectiformes > Psettodidae > Psettodes > Psettodes erumei. Next base: position 660,747 of record JAFBJZ010000914.1, on the reverse strand, counting down.
TGACTGAACTGGACCTGAACTAGATCATTTTTGTCTGAACCCGGGTGGACCCATCATCTGCTACTTCAGGCGCGCCCTAGGGCAACTATGCCCAAAATTTTCCATACTCATTTCATGATCATCATGTGTGTTTGTTGAGATAGAGAGGAGGAGACTAATTAGCTGTAATGATCTTCCTGTTGGAAGGATAGTGTGGGAAAAAAAAGGAAAGGACAGCAAGTGCTGAGGAGAGAATCTCCCTGGTCTGAACAGAGAAGCGCTACATACTGCTCAATCACACAGCAGAAACTCAAAACACTCAGATATTAGTAGGAAATGTGGTTATGCAAAGAGTGATTCTGGTGCATGATTAGCGAGGTGTACAGGTTTTTATTTTGTTGCTCGAGATAACTCTTCATTCTACACCAACACAGATTGCTCTCACTTATCTGCATTCTGTCATCTGGCAATAATAATTGTATCAACATTCTTTTGTTGGAAACACACTATCGTGCGAGTGTTTCATTATTTTTGTCCACATGGGTGGCACAGACAGACGAGAGGAAAGAGACAGAGGACTCTTATCTGTTGGACAGGAAGAGTCACATAGCGAAACCTTCATCAGTTTGATCTGCAGTCATCATCATTACAACTAAGTGTCTGGTTTGGGTTTTCCTCCCTGCAACAAGGAGGTTCAGAGCCAGTTCTTAGAATTAGTTGTCTTCAGTTTAAAGATGTGTAGATTTCTATAGGAATGTATAGATCCAGATTTTACATTGCTATTTATATTGCAATGCTAATAAAGCGTACCAGTGAAAAACATTTCATTATCTCATTAGTACCAAATTCCATAATTCATCTTTGAAAGCCCAATTACTGCTAGCATTATAGTGCTAGCTCCACTGGCTCTTTACTATTCACTGTATGCCGCATCATAACCCTGTCATTTTTATAATGAAAACTTGAGGTACCCGAGCAAAAGATGAAATGGCCAACTGAGCTTTTTGCATTTCAAAATTGTGGGTTTTACCACAAGAAAATAAACAAGGCCTAGATGTCCATACTACTGAGGGTGTGAATACACACATTGATCCATGGTCACATAATGTACCATAAGCATAGATAAGAGAGGCAGAGAGGACAACAGCCTCTTCAGTCAGGTGGGTGTGATTCCAGAGGTCGAGGTGCTCATGAACTGAGCTTTGAGGAATTTAGGTATTTTGAGTCTTTGTGTACAGTAAGACACAGCCTGCCGACTGATGGTTTGTCATCTCACTTTGTTTGACCAGTGTGAATGTCACTAAGGGGACACCAGCTTTATGGCAGCATGTCCCCACCCTTTGTAAACTGCTCACAAATATACTTTCCACTTGTGTGATGTTCTGATGTTTGCTCATATGATCTCAGTGAAGGCAGAGGAAGTTGATTTACAGGAGGTGAGCTGAATGTTTAATCTTTGGGCTGAAAAGTGAGACAGTTAAATGGAATGCAGCATGTTAAAACATCAGCACCTTTCACAACTTCAAACTTGCACATGACCAACATTTTCTAGCAGCGCAGCATACTTTGAAGGGAGCTACATTTAATCGGGATCTTCAAAAGTATTTTGATTTGACCAGTGGATCAAATGAATAGTGACATACCCTGCAGTCCCTCTCCCTTTAGCCTTTTTCAGCTCATTGCTGTGGTTTTCCAGCCCACAACTTTACTGCTGTGGTTCAGTCATGGCGCTCTCATCATCAGCAGACACAGTCAGAGACTGGCTGGTCTCATAGTAATGCTGAGCATAGTGAAGCATTTAGCAGGGCAGCACTCGCCAGATATTTTTCTCAGGAGTTGGTGGGAAAGCAGAGCTCAGGGAGAGCGAGGACAGAAAGTGAATGTAGCTTTAACCCTTTTAAAACCACGTGGATCACCAGTGACACCGCGGCGCATTTGTATTTCAAATTACCTTAACTCCTCGCTACTTTGTGCAATTTAATCATTCAAACTGCCACTGAAAGCTGTGAACAATATAAAATATATCTATTATTATGGTGCTAAAACGGTCAAGTAACACCTAATACCACACACAGTAGCATTATCAGAAAAGTGTAAGAAATAGTGATTGACTGACATGGGTTTTTAATGGCCAGTGTTGCGAGCAAGGCAGCTGACTGCTGATATATAATGTTGACATTTGCATCTGATACAATACAACAACTTAACAGATGAAGTTAACCAAGAAAACAAGCAACACTAAAATGTAGCCCTGAGATTAGCAAAACTAAAAAAACAGATTGAAATGAAATTGAAATGAGTGAGTACAGGAATTGACCAATGCAGATTAGCTCAAAATGCTGAAATATTGGCAGACTAATCAGGCCTATCACTAGTAAGACACTAGTAAGTCCTCTCCTTACAAACCTGATCATATGTCCTGTATAAAAGTCTTCTTTCTGCAAAACAACTGATTGTTTATTGCTGTCACACAAATGTAGTGGATTAGAAGTAGCTCTAGTAAAAGCCAGGTGAATCAAAGCTGTGCTTGAGGTCTGTCTGACCAGTGCAGTGTGACATATGGGATATTCTAGTGTTCATTATCTGAAAAGTTGGGGCTCTTCAGTAAATCTAGCGCTGTGGCTTTGAATAGAAGCTTGGTTGAATGGAAATTTGTTTTTTCACAGCAGCCTGTAGTTCTAACCCAAGCAGTGATTTCATCAGAACCTTGAAGAAGAGAGAAGAGACAGATTTGTGTAAAGGTGGACTGATTTGAGTGTGCGTGGCAGTGAGCGGGGAAATTTTCCATACTCATTTCATGATCATCATGTGTGTTTGTTGAGATAGAGAGGAGGAGACTAATTAGCTGTAATGATCTTCCTGTTGGAAGGATAGTGTGGGAAAAAAAGGAAAGGACAGCAAGTGCTGAGGAGAGAATCTCCCTGGTCTGAAGAGACAGGGCTGCTCAAACACACAGTAGAAAGTGAAGCCATGCTCTTCACAGGTGGTTTGATTCATCCAGACTAACAGGATCTGGTTTATTGTCATCCAGCTAACCTGTTTCTATGAATGCAGCTTTTGACAGTGCAGTCGACTTGGAATCAAGATGTACACAGTATGGATTTGAAATCAGTATTTCTCTGGGTGGCTAATGTGATATTGTGGTTATGCGATGAGTGACTGTGGTGTAGGATTGTTGAGGTTTAGTGTACAGGCTGTTATTCTGTTGCATATATGTATTGATGTAAGTCCAAATAACTCTTCATTCTAAAAATGGAATTCTGACTAACTACACCAACACAGATTATGCTCACTCGCATGCATGTTGTCATCAAAAATCAGAATTGTATCAACATTCTTTTGTCATAAAAGTTTGGAAAGTGAGTGATTTGTATGCACGTATTGGATTCACTGTAAAAGGTCCTGGTCCTGAAGCAGCTACCAGTGAAGAAACTCCCCTTTGAGTGTAATGGAGGGAGATGTGAGTGTGGCTGTGGACCAGGAGCTGGACAAAGTGTTTGAGAGAAGCAGCACTCCAGCTCCTGTTCATCACTGAGCTCTGATTTATGACAGATTATAATAAGACTGTATACAGCAGCACACCGACTTTTCTTTAGTTTAATTTAACATCATATAAATGATATGCATGAAGGTTAACAGAAGGGTTATTTGTTTTCATTACACAATGAAATTAATCTGTGTTGAGTCATGAGCAAAACATGGCATGAGAATGTTTAAACAGATAGACACACATGAAGATATTGTCTGTTTCAGGGACAACTCTTAACACAACCTATCTTCTTGCATTTCAGGTATATAAGGTGTGCAGTGACACGTTTGACTCCTACGACCAGCACTATGGAAGGGGACTGGTGAAGGATACTGTTAAAGACGGTACGTGTGTTACACATACCATCAGACATGAGACAGACATGCGACACAAGGACAAACATTCACCTGCATTATATGTGTGGGACAACTTTAGCATCTCTTGAGGCAATATCTGAAAATAGCATTAATCTTAAATATTCAATTGTATTCAGTGTTTCTGAGACAAGTCTTAGGCCACCAATAGCTTTTCCACCATTTTTTTCCCACCATCATTCCAGCCTTTGTGAGCTTGAGCCCTTTCACCATGTTCCCCTTCTGAAAAAGGGATTTCTTGGCTCCAAAAAGACCTTTCCTGATCAAACCAGGGTCCTGCTAATGTTCAAGTGTAATTGGAACTCACACAAATGTCTTTTAATACTCCATTCACACTTCCTGCATTTTCTGATTGTATTCTAATAAAGAGACTGACAAATAATTCTATATGGTCATTAAAGTATTGCATAAAAAACAAGTCTAGTGTTGGTTTTAAACTTTTGTACAGCACTGTAATTACATTTTGTGTGTGTGTGAATAAATAGACATTAGACATACACACAGACAGAAATCCGTGTGCAACAAACTTACTTGACATTTAACTCAGCTTATATTTACATTTGCAAGTATTTTAAGTCAAAAGAAATTTGATGTGCAGCTTATATCGTAAAGTAAATGATTTTTTTCTTTTCTCTTTTAATTGAGTACTTTTACCCTGATCTTTACAAGGGGGTTGTTGATAGAAACATGAAGAATATTACTAGGTGGTATCTAACCTCTCCTCCCCTCTCCCCCCTTCCAGGCCTGGCTAAATTCTTCCACAATGGTGTTTGTCTGAGAAAGGATGCGGTGTCAGCCAGCATCCACAGGGTGCAGCAAATCCTCCGCTGGTTTGAGTCACAGCACCAGCTGGTCTTCTACGCCAGCTCCCTTCTCTTCGTCTACGAGGGTCTCCCCTCCTCCTCCTCCTCCTGCTCCTCCCTTACTTCCTTCCTCAGCACCCCATCAATCAGCCCAGCTGTGGTGAAAGCAGCCACGTTCTCCTCAGCGGCTGACAGCTGTCAGAAGGGAGAGGGGAAAGCGAGACAAGAAGGGGCCGAGTACAACAACAACAACATTCAGGTGGTGGCTCCCTGGGACTATAGCCTGGCCACCATTTACACCAACCACAGGAAACATGGCCATCACCACTGTGCCAAGAGTCATCTCCATGGCAACAGTGGAGCCGGTGAGGCCATGGAGACAACGGTGAGCTCAGTTTCTGGAGATAACAACTCAGTACTGTGTCAAGAAGACAACTCCACATGGAAACGAACAGGTGAGTGCCAGCAGCCGCCAAATGGAAACGGAAACAAATCACAACTGGAAAGAAAGGGTGAGGAGGGAGAGAGGAAGGAGGAGGAGGATCTGAAAGGACGAGGGGATGATGTAACAGAGGGGAGTGGAAGAGACACGGAGGTGGAGGTCCGGATGATTGATTTTGCCCACGTTTTCCCAAGCGACAGCCAAGACCACGGCTACATCTACGGCCTCAAACACCTACTGACTGTACTGGAGCAGATCCTCTGCGATGCCTAGAGCCCCCTCTGCACCTCCTCCTCCTCCCTGTCAACCCTCCTTTCTTCCCCAAAAAGACAGGAGCATTCAGAGGAGCGAGGGAAGCATTGAAGACGTCAATATTAAACTTGACCCGTCATCGTCATCATCTCACCTGATCGTGATGGTCTGTCGGGCATGTGTGCGCCTGTTTGTGAGCGGAGAGGAGACGGTAGAGGCTGACGGCTGTGTTTTCCCTGTGATCAGCAGCACCACATGAACTAATCAGTCCATGAAGGCATTACAGCCCTGCACTTAAACACAACATCTTCAGCGGCCGCATTTCCTGATGCTCAGACGAGCTCCGCGTCACCTGACCGCAATTTGAATCCATTCATCTGAAACCTGGGGTAGGCGATATGAGATGAGATTTTCTTATACCATTTATACTAGCTGTCCCTCCCATTACTATATATTCATTCTTGCACTGTCAAATTACTTGTACTGGTATAGAAGATTTCATCTATAGCACCCACCTATACTTTATGGGTATTTTGATAAAACAATCCCAAATCAAGTTTTCAATTGTATCACATAGTCTTTAGTCAGTTAATGGAGTTTTCCAAGATGTCTCAGCAGTGAACCTGTTAACTTTCTAGCTGTCCAATGATTCCACTACAAAGATTACTCAGCATTGTGTTTTTGGAGATTACAGGTCATGTAGAGAAAACAATTTGATTTGAAAATGTTTTGTGTAGCCAATTCAGAAATTCCTGGATCAGATTGAGAATTCGATCCCTAACTCCTGCTCAGGTGGTTTTCATGTGGGAATGGTTTGCACTGGTTGTCATGGAAGTAGATCTGTTTGCTCATTTCACTTCGCAGTGAGCAGTCAAATTACAAACAGACAAACCAGGACACCCCCCCTATACTGCCACTGAAACCAATACACAAACAGCAAACAGCTGACGCTGCACGTCTGTGAGCATTGGGTAAAATAAGATGTCTGGAGAATGTTGAGGTTTAAGTCAGGTTGTCACTTAGTGTTTTAGTTGAAACCACTCTCTACAGGTATCTAACTCAGGTAAACTTACTGTAAGTAAAAAATGTTTAATATTACTACTATTGTCCTTCAAGATGATCCTCATGCTGTCTGGTCGTTCAGCTCAAAATGATTGTTTTATATAGTCTTATCTCATGATTGACCTTATCTCATCATTGTTGACCTCTTAACCTTACAGTGATCTTACACACATTGTGTTGTCTTTTAACCGTGGCTGTTTTATTCATTGTTGTACATTGTTCGGCTGCCAAATCACCTCTTCTTTCTGAAGTCTGTGCTCTTTGCTGTGGACTTCAGAGCCATTAACCACATAGTTACTTTGTCACTTCCAGTTATTGTCATGTAATTAACTGATTTCTAACCAGGCAATGATGGGGGAAATCCACCAATCCCCTCCCAAATTCTGCAGAGATGAGGTTGATGATTGGGGTTTGACGGAAGCGACATGTAGGACACACAATGTGCTGTGATTGGTTAACGTCATCTAACTTCCCTAAGGATTTTAAGATTGTAGGAAAAAGATATTTGAGATGTGCTGCTTTAATGAGATTCTATTGACTGAGTTGCTGCTGAAGAGGAAAATAGAGCAAGTAAATGGTTTTATGTCTTGTTTTCTGTGCAGGTTGTTAGGCAGCAGCTTACTGGTTTGTGTCTCTAAGCTGAAGTCATGTTTAGCAGGGTTTGATTGATTTGATTTTTTAACAGTGATGCACAGACTGATGCTGGGGATTTTCTTGCTACACGGATTCTCGTGTTCTCATACCAGGTGTTGAGTGAAACTGTCCTGAGGCCAGCCATCACCAATGAAGCCAGTGTGATTCCTGTAGCTGTGATGGATTTCTGGAAGCCCAAAGCAGTCTTGTTTTTTTTTTTTAAACTTGCTGAAAGATCACACAAAACATCTAGTATATTCTTGCAGTCAATACTTAATGATATCATTTTCTCTTACTTAGAGAAGAATCACCATCACCATCTTCCAGAGATTTCAGCGACATTCCACAGCCTCCATTCTCAGATTATGTTTCAGTTGCATGCCACAAGATGTAGCTGAAAGCTCTGGAAAAAAGTAATAAGTAGACCCTATGATTAGGGTTTTTTTGTGAATTTCATTTCTGAACTTTCAAGCTTAAATTCTGTTAAATTGTGCAAATATTGAATCTCTTTGGAGTTTGACATGTCGTGGTCACAATGAGGAAATGGTGCGTGGTGAAACTGCAAAGTAAAGTGCCTGTCGCACAAAGATAGAGACAAGACACGACTATCAGTGTGGTCCCAGGGGCCCCACGCAGGTTCACTGTCTGGTCCGTACTCACTGTCTGAATATGTTTTGTAATATGCACCTCTAAAGCACAATCAAAACAAAGGTGCAGACTGCACCTCTTAACTGAGGTTTTACATATAATCAAAACTAAATGTGCTAAGGTCCACCTTCACCTCAGTCTGATCGACAGTCTGACCCTGCTCTCCAGTCGAGCATGAATGGAACCGCCTCAGCTGTGTGTTTTTAAGATTTATTTACGTTTTATTTACTTTATCATGATATGGCTTCCTTATAGGTTTACTGACTCCAATGCTTTCAAATGGAAGGCTAACTCTCACTGCCCCAGTGCTCTTTTAACCAATAATATGCACAGGCCTCTTCAGTTTGTTATGAAGAAATATGAAACTCTCATCTTTAGAAAATGAACTTGGTAAAATGTATAATGATTTTAATCTGAACCAAAAAAGACTGCAAACAATAATATGAATATAATATTTTCTCTAACATTGCTTCTTTTAAAAAAAGAAAGTGTAAAATTAACGAGATCCTTTATTTGAATAATAATAATCATTGTAAGTCTTTCAAGGGATATACGTATATACAAAGGAACTGCTTTTCTTTTTATAACACTGCCTTATTTTCTGTTCATGTCTCCATGTTGTCCCTGTGTTTAAGATATTGATTATTGATCAGTCTGGCAGCTTTGTGAATCTCCTCTCTGTATTTCTAGCCTGTTGTATTATGGCTAACTAACAAAGCGCATATCATGAATTTGCATACAGGGCATTGTTGATTGAATTGGTTTGATCATTAACTGACTCACTGATGCGACTTTTGACCTTAACTTCCCTCAATCATGGACGCTGCTGAGACCTTTTGATTCAGCAGCACATGCACTATGTTCCTCACATTACTGAATGTTAGAATTGGAAGTTGACTTTTCAATGTAAAGGATCGCAGAAAGGTTTTTACATGTTGATCCCATTTATCACATCACAGCCAATCAACTGGAGCAGTCCACAGGTCTTTACGTCACTGCATGAGTTTGTCCAGCCTTGTTTCAGGCAACCCTTGGTGTTCATTCCACATGATGTCCTGAGTAAAGATATTATAAAGTATATCACTTGGTAAAATGGTCAGCTAAACCACAAACCAATTAATCACATTTGCATTTAAAAGGTACAATATAACTTAGTTATATATTCACTTAGTTATAACTATAACTAAGTGAATATATATCATTTAAAATTGAAATGTGCCAGTCATAGCCCTGGTCATAGCCCTGGCTTGGTTTTTCCTTTTAAAAATGAAAGCAGACCCACCTAGCAGCAGGAAGAGCTGTGATTGGGGCGTTGTTATGTGTTGGCAGAAATCTGACCAATCAGAGCTCCTATTGCATTACAGTGAGACAAATGTATTGTGAGGAGGAATGTAGAAGGCACAAATTAAACTGAAAAATTATAATTATATATATTATTATGAATAGAAAAATTCACCATTTAAAGACAGAGAAATAAAAAAGATAATTGTAATTATTTTTGTTTGTACTTTTTGAATACATTTATGCAAATCAAGTTACAAGAACAGATAAAGGATTAATTTATTACTTGATGCAGTTTTTTATTGATTGATTATAAATCACATGTCTGCAATTACTTTGGTGTTCATGCCTGTGATAGAGAATATATCTTTAGGACCTTTCAAGTTGATTTTCACAGCACTGTGAAATGGATAGACAGCAATGGCTGCCTCCAAGGTAGAAGACATTAAGCGTAAGCAGTTTGTGGTAAATGGGTTAAAACATGTAGAAACTAATGTTGTCTTTAGACCTTTATTGACCTGCAGCCAGTAGGCATTGCGGCAACAACGAAAATATGTCTACTGTTTCCAACCTGTAACAGAAATGAGCAATTTTAATATTTGAATTACTGAATGTGAATGTTGCATGTGTTGAAGGCAGAGCTGATGATGAGTCTGGGTTTGGACCTGGCTAATCGTGCGCACCTCTGCTGCCTCCAAATTTAGCAAATAGAATCTCTGGATGCACCTTTACCCAAACTGGAAATAAATGTGTCACTGTTACAATTTAGGACTCAATGCAACATGTTATAGAACATTTAGTCCTCATTGTGCATCATACAGCATTGTCACATCCAAATGGAGCACACTGACTAACTCCTGAAAATACAGTGTGCTGTATCAATCCAGCTATGGTCAGAAAACTTTTCACCACTTTTGACCACTTATGATGCTGAATGTCATGTTGACAAGGGTCTGACTGTATGTTGCTCCACTCAATGGTTTACATTTCTTTTGCTCTCCTCCTGACCAGGAAAAGTCAGGTAATGATTTATATTCTGTAACTTCAGGATTTAGACAGGTTGCTGGGCAGTAGCTGAAACTTTTTCTTTGCTTTTTATTCGGTTGATGGATCAGCCAGTTTATAACATGTGTTTTACACATTTCATTCTCCTGTGAACAAAGTTCTGAACCCGTCACTCTCCATTAAAGAACCATAAAGCTGGTATGACACTTTGTAGACCTTTAAACACAAAATGTGTACCGCACATTAGTGCTAAAGCACGTTGCACAGTGTACTCTGTACTCTGAACTCCCGATTAATCATATTTATTCCACTCTTCTTTAATCATCATTGTTCTAATTGGATAAATTAGTCATTATCAGATAAGTTCCACTTAAACCACAGTTGTCACGTGCATAACTTGAAATTAAAATTCGGAGTTGATTAAGTGTCTAAACTTTTTTTTTTTAATTTAAAAATTTTTAATCCTTTCCTTGATTTCATTAAGTTTAAAATTCTCCAGAGAGTCTGAAGACTTATTTGTGATCAATCTTACTGAGAAAAAATTACTATAAATAACTTCCAGTTAAGTATAAATAACTTCGAGTTAAGTTAGCAAATGGAAATGAAATTTTAAAGTTGTGACTGTGTTAGACTACTTTGGAGGAAGTTAACAGAAGTTGAGAGCAGTCCAAGAGAAACCATGAGACATTACATTGAATCTCCCTGTCTCATGATTATCTTTTCAATTTTTACAATGTATGTTTGTTGAATGATAACCTTACTCCACCCATCCAACACGTTTCAAAATGCTCTTCGACTTGAAACTTGCTGTAAATATGAAAAAAGTTACACACTTGAGACACATCCAAATTCAAATGAGGTTTTTCTAAACATTGATATTATCTTATCACTATTATAAAAAGAGAGATGTCGAAGAGCCATGACTGTAAATGCTGCAGAAACTTTAAATGTGAATGAATTTACATAACACGTTAAAATGACAGGTGACGTAAAACTAAAACAGAAAAGTAAAATCAAGTAAATCAGGTAAAATATGCAAAAACAGCTGTGTGGTTCCTTAATGGGGTCCAGGAGGAAAAACTCTTGGGTCCTCTCAGCCAATCAGAATGATTTGCTTTCAATTATAACCTTTGCTCCAACTGAATCAAATCTTTCAGTTTGCAATGCTGCATTTATGTGACGTGGGAAGAAGCAGACGAATGGTTTGAACAAGTTCACATGATGAATCATATCTTTCATCGACATCAAGCTAAGTACTCACTCACGAGTACAAAGATGAGATGAGCAGCATTTTCAACATATCTATAATAGTCTTTTCCACTGGACACAAATGCAGCATTAAGGAAAGAAGAATGTGTCTTGCACAAACATGTAAGTACACACAAAAAATGATCTCTGGTTCTGATTGGTTGTGATGTCCTCCAGCCTTTTTCTTCGAGGAGATGACTTTTGATCCACTTAAGTGTCTCCATGTGATGCTGGATAGAAACTTTCAGGTGATGCATTTAGTGTGACAGACTGTGGAATATGATTCATGTGTATGGACCAACAGTGTGAACGTGATGATAGCAGTCCAGCCTCTCTGTGGATCCTTCACCGGAGAGGTGTGCAGTTCAAGCCCGACACATGGACTTTAGTGAGGACCTGCACCTGGCCTGCCCTCGTTATCCCTGTCATGGAAAATGAACTTTTACTCCTCGGGGGTGGGTGTGGGGGTGGGGTTGCATTTTGATATACTGGATTGAACAACTCTTACAAATGAGCCTGGAACAGAAACAGAAAATATCATCAGTGTACATAAGGAGAGGAACTCATACGATTAAAGTCCCTCGACCTCTAAAAACCTGATAATCATTATTTTTTCAACAATAAAAATATTAATCAGACTGTTTGGTGTGCTGTGTTGTTTCTGGCCTCTGTTTACTGTGTCATTTTTCCCTACAGTCATTTTTGACTGGACGACATAAAACTGAAAACAGATCTTCTCTCCCATACTCGTCTGACAACCATGACGATTTATCTGATGTAGCTTTGCAGGAGGCCAATCCCTAGATAAATGTCTATGAAGTAGCTGTAACTAGCAACACTTGTAAAATGCTGCTGTAAAAATGCAATAATGTGACATTGAATCATTGACATGCAGTAACGGGTGATATTTTTCCAGTTCTTTTACTTGACTACTTGATACATTAAATACATTCTGTTAATTAAAGCTGCAAGCAGTGTTGGGTGGGCCTAAGTACCTCAGTACACAGCATGAAGTAGGGAGGTGTTAATTTCCGTGTGGAGTGTATGAGGGGCAGACAAGATGTATTGCACAATTTGCATGAGCTCCTGTGTTGTCTTTGTAGTGCTGGAGAACTCCAAACACTCCAAACATGCATGAATGATGGCTGTCACAGTCTTACTTGGTCTTGCCAGTAGGCGGCGCTATGACCTTGAGTAAATATTAAATGTAAGTGTGTTCAGGTTGGGACTATAGTCCATCATGTGAAGTTTGGGGCAGACGTAGACAAAGTACATTGGAGTTTCATCAACTTCATGCTTCATGTCGACACATGAAAACGTAACGTGCTGCAGCCAGGCCACTGGAGACACATTAAAAATCTTTGCAATTTAGCATCACAAACATTTTAAGATTAGACTGTCCAAATTTGAAGTCAATATGATCAATTATCTCGGAAGAGTCCAACACCAGTTTCTAGCAACAGAACACACCAAATTTGCACACTTGATTCAAAATAGCTGACTTCTGTCATGGAATATTTCTATCTACTCAATGGGGTTTGGAAAACTGAAAGAGTGGAGTCAGTCAGGTTTTTCAGGTCTGCGCAGAGCAGGCTCCTCGGAATTCATGCGAGGGAGTCCGCCCCATCCAAGTCCCGTACCGTATTTATTGAGTTCTTACACACAGAAAGCATCATCTTCTCCAATCCTATGTTCATCAACTCTTCATTTCCCTTATAAGGTATTGTCTTATCTTGCATTACGCCCCTTGATGTGAGTTTCATAACCATCCTCACATGCATCATCTTCGCCTTTCACATGTCCATACTGTGCTCGTTTTGGTACAGAGACATGGTGACCCAGGTCAACCTGATCTTTCAAGACTCCATGTTCTTCTGGGGTCACACCAAGAATGCAGCCTTATCACATCAACCGCCACATCAAAATATAATGATTAAATTTCCCACTACGCTTCCTGTTGGGTTTATGGCATGGCTCCAAGAGGCTTTTTCGTAGATTTCAATATGATACACAAACCTACTGATGCGTACTTATTTGAAATTTTGCCATGGCCAATCCTGAGACTCATATCATATATCATATTCACCACTGGCAATGTGTCTGTCAAGTTTTGCGAGTCTTCGAGTATTTCTTCACTCTCAACAGCAACTTCTGCACCATCAGGACAAAAACATTTGATGGAAACCCCCAGTCATCACAATATAGTCTGCCCCAAACTTCACATGATTGATGATAGCCCCAACCTGAACACGCTTACATAGCAATGTTTGGTCAAGGTCATAGCGCCACCTACTGGCAACACAGAGTAAGACTTGTGTGACAACCATCAGTCAATTTAAATAAAGATTTCATGGTCTGGTTTACTGTTGATGTCGTGCAACAACATGCATGTTTGTGAGTCTTCTTCAGCACCACAAAGACAGCACAGGACATCATACAAATTGTGCAATACATCTTGTCTGCACACCACGTGCTCCACACAAAAATTAACACCTTCCTCCTCCATGTTGTGTTTGAGGACTGCCAGCGCACACTGCTTGTGGTTTTAATAAAACTATTGTTCTTTAAAAATGTACTGATTTAGATGCAGGGCTTTAACTTGCAGTGAGTATTGTACAGTGTAAACCACCACTGTGTATCATATTAAAGGTTTACGAATCAGTGTTCACTACCATCTCCTGGGGCTGGACTTCCTGCCCAGCTGAAGTCTCTCATGTGTGTGCTGCCTGTCCTCCCACACTCCTAACATGAATACAGTAAAGCCTGCTGATGAAGCAGTGGTCGTGTATAAAGCTGAACATAATGACATAATACAGAATAAAAAATAAGCCTTTCTTTACACATTTACGTACAATGCTGATATGAAAAACAAACTTCACTGCTCAACTTCAATATCCAGAGTGTACATGTGGCATTCCCTGCGAGTGTGTGTGAAAGTGAAGCAATGTGGTGTTCTCAAAATATTACCACCACCACACCACCAAACAAACCCTGGCTAAAACTACCTACAATGGCCCTAATACACCATCGTAGTATCAGTATTGCATGTGTTTATTTTTCATCATTTCATTTTATCATACATTTACCATATATTCTGTTGTAGCTAATCCACAGTCAGTATCTCTTACATTAGCCAGAGCATCTGTAGAATAGTATACTAACTGTAAATAAATGGTCACTTTTACACAGTGCAGTCCTGCTGTCTTTGATACATCTATCAGTGCTATCATCATTTAAAGATCATGCTGTTGTGTGAGTATGGAACTACATCTCTCTCTTTCTAAAACTTAGCTGTATAGAAACATAATTTGTATGAGACAGGATTTAAATCTTCTTAGCTGTCTGCCTCTGGCTTGTCTTTTTTAAAAACAATTTATTGTGGAATTTTATGATGGAATTACATTATATCCCTGTGTAGTGTAAATATATTTAATGGATAACAGTCAGATGTTAGATTTCTGAGAAACTTACTGTGAAACACTGTTTTGTTGAAATACAAATACAGCATGGCAATCTTAAATTTTCCATGTAAGACAACAAATTCAGCTAATCAGTAGAATGCATATGATACAAAGTATTTGAGAGTCTGGAATTCAGTTAGCCCTACTGAGAAAGTCTCTGTCATGATAAGATTTACTGCCTCTTCTACCTTAATTCCAGATAAGTCCATGTCCCTAATTGTTCTGGCAATTAAATTTATCTTTTGTAAATATGATATTATCACTCAAATTGGCCTGAAAGTTCCATAAACACAAGCTAAACACTGGGACCAGTAAACAGATTGCAGCTCTGTTTACAATGTTAAATGAAGTGCTGTTCAATCAGTTGCTCTGTCTACTTCTGCCTCATATAAAGTACAGCTCAGTATCACAGTTCTGATTTAACACATGGTGTCTATCTGAATTATAAATTCAGTGTATTGTCCCAAACCTCTGTGTTTTATTTTCATCATATCATTTGTATTATTAATCAACCCACATTTTCACAGTCAATCAACACAGTCTTAACTTAATTATACATTAAAATTACATATACACTGACAAATTAGCTTTCTATTATTACCCTTCATAGAGGATCCTGTGGAGCTCAAAGGGGTCACAACTGAACGAAAAGTGCTAAATTCGTTATAAACCACATTCACAGTTAGTGATTTTTTTTTTACCAGCTGTTCTTTCTGCATTTGGCAGCTGCAGCTGGGGTTTTAAAATCAGGATTATGTTTTTAACTTCTTCATATTTGTCTAATATTATAGTTTTTTCTTGGTAAAATATGCCACTCATGTTGACGTGAGAATTATCCATGTCTGTGATGGTCACATGTTGCAAACACTGCCTATTCAATGTGAACCCACTCAGGAAACCCTGGGTTGACTTATCAAGTTCATACAAGGTTGTATGATTAATGTGGTGCTTACACTGTGGTTGCGTTAAGTAAAGCCTGTTTACAGAAAGGTATCCTGGGTATGTTGAACTTGAACTTTTGAACACAAAACAAGCAGCATTGCACACTACCGGTGGTTTTCCAGTGGACTTTCTAACTGCAGTCACGCACACTTTGTTATACTTTGTTACATTCTAATTCATGCTGTTTAGTTTTAGATCTTTAGATGTGTTTTTTAGTCTTTGATTTACACAATTCTCTATCAATCAGGAGTTAGACTATGGGAATTTTAGGAAGTTTCTCGCTCTCTCTTCAAAAGCTGGTTTGCAGAGTAAAACAGTGCAGAATATTTAACTCAATTTGCAACTAAAACGATAACACAATACTGTTGGCAAAACTTAATGAAGAACTTTATGTTAATTGTGATGGATTTTAACCATTCCAGTAGGTTTCAGGAGTCTGCCAATATAAGCATACACTGGGTGGAAACCATAATCAAGTTCCATTTGATAAATAATACTTAAATGATACAAGATGACCATGGGAGTATGGGACCAACTTCACTAGATCCTAATGTCACCAATTGTGATACAAAATAGCAGCCAAAAAACTTGTTCTGAGACACGCTTGTAGGAGGTCTTTTCTCTCACTTCTCTTTTAAAATTTTATATATATATAGTATTTGGAATAGAATGGTAGTAGAATCGTTTTGAGGACAAATACTACCATTCACTATATGTTTTAATATATAGTTATATGTAGTTTATATATTTAATATATTTTAATATATTTTAACTTATTACAACTTATTACACATGTGTTATGGATAAAAAAACGTATAATTTGCTGTGAAATTATAGTGCAATATTGGGAACTACGCTACCCACAATCCACTTCGCTGAAGCGATCGTAAACACAAGAAAGCGGAAACAAAGGAGGTTTTGTCAAAACACAAACACGTCCCTGGTTGTGGAAATGCTCAGGGAATAAACTAAAGCTCACGACAGCAATAACACTGACATAAATAAAGAGTGAGACGAAGTGAGCTGAGAAGCGAACTGCACCGGTCAACATGGCACTGAAAAGAATACAGAAGGTAAGTTTGACTGGTTAGCTTCGGTTGGCAGCTAACGATAGCTAACTGGCCCAACAGAGTTCTTTTCCTGAAAAAAGGTTTATCAACAGAGATGTATATGCTGTCCCCGCATTCAAACAGCTTTCGGCGAACTCGGTAACGTTTCCTGGAAGAAGCTGGTCGCTGACAGCCCCCGGAACAAACACAACGACAACTAACAAAGTTGTTAAACTGTGAACTCTTTGGTTTGGCTGCCTAAATGTGAGCCTGTCGCTGACTCTTAGGCCTGTACAACGAAGCAGGTGATGTGGTTTGTGAGGTAACGTCAGGTTTAACTCTGGGTGTTCAGGGTTGCGATGGGGCTTCACCTCTCATCAGGGTAAACCTCCATGGTAACTTATACTGAACATCTGACCTGCTCCGGAACAGGTTATGTTCAAGATAACAGATCGACACGTTTTAAAGTACTGACCAATCAGGATCCTGTGGAGCTCGCTGGCCGGATCACCTCAGGGTGTCTGAAGATTTTTTAAGCGATTCTCAGACTGTATGACTAATCTGTGTCAGCTTCAGTTGAGAGCTGCAGTCTGACCGTTGCCTTGCGTTACTGGGAGGGCACCTCCTCAGCAGGAGTGTACTCCTGTGCAGGAGCCCCCCCCTTGTCCCTCTTGGCTGCAGTGACGTCAAAGCCATTTGTGCTTATGTGCACTGATATCATCCTAAAGAGAGGCTGAAGATCAAAAGACTTGTTGCACTTGGAAGGTATGGGAGAAGTTAAGCCTTCTTAGTGCTTTGATTGATGTTTGCATACTGTTTGCATTTGCTCCCAAGTCAGCGCTGTCAAATGGACTTGGGCTTGGACAAAGCAGTGAGTAAGCTTACTTTCATATTGTTCAAGTACAAGACCGTCACATGAAAATCAGTTAATTAGTGATTAGTCAGTCAGTCCTACTCAGCCTGTGTGCTGATGAATACTGATAGGAAGAAAATCTTAACTCTCTACTGCAATGGCGGATACAGTGAGAGGTGGGGGAGAGCTTACCTTGAATAATAAAATGAATAAAATGGTTTTTTTTTTTTTTTTGTCTTGCTGATTCTGTTCTCTAATATTCATGTGGTACACATAAAGTGGATTCTTTGGTTTTGTGGTTTGTGTGATAAATACAAATTAATATGTGCAGTCACTGTGGCTAAGCTCGTTAAAAATAGGAGAAACCAAAAGTTTCCATGGTCATGAGGTAAAACAGGAGAAAACATCAGAGTAGTGCCTGCAAAATTTGATTTTAAAGTAAGAGGACCATTTCATTTGACCAGTATTAACTTCAGTATTTCTGCTCTGTTGAGCAGGAGCTGCAGGACTTACAGAGAGACCCTCCAGCACAGTGCTCTGCTGGACCGGTGGGGGATGACAGTGAGTACACACACACACACACACACACACATTTTGTGTTACAATCACTGAAATGGACTATTTGATGTTTATAATGTGTTAATAGCACACAGTTGTGTGAGACCATTTGGACTGATTTGCATAAAACCAACAAATAAGCCAGTTATTGGTGTATGAGTCCTGGAAATAGAAACAATCTGGTGAACAGGATGATCAAATGATTGTGAGCCATTCTAAATATCACAAGAACTGGACAGACACCACAGTACCAGAACTGGATTTGTGTCCCAGGAAAAACCCTGCAGTCAGTTTGAACAGGTAACGTTTAAATGATCCGGACACAGAGGGTGACTGATGATCAGCTGGTTCCAGCGGTTAGCTTAACCTGCGTCAGGCCTACTGTCGAGAAAGCTGAGCAGATGCTTCTGTACATGTGTAAGTGTGTTGTAATGCATGGGTGATGACAGCTTACATTCACTTGTGTTTTTTTCTCCCTTCATTGCTTCTAGTGTTTCAATGGCAGGCGACCATAATGGGTCCAGTGAGTATCATGCCATCACTTGAGCCCTTCAGACATCTCGTTGAGTCTCCTGTGCTAGTTGCTACAGTATATCAACCTACCTGGTTTACTATTGTTTTACATATACTACCTGTCTCAATGTTTGGAAACCCCTCAGTTGTTCCTGTGCTAAGCTGTGGTTTAAATTGAGCTCTTGCAGTACACTGTTTTCCTAATGATGCATCAAAGGGTGTAGTCACTCAGCACTGCCCTTGTTCAGACAAAGGGTTTGTACATCATCAGCAGAAGTTGGAGCATCTGGAGGAATTTTTGGCATGAAGCTTCAAGGCTTCATTTACTTCCACTGCTGCAGGAAACCTGCAATTTCTTCATCCCTGATAAAGGCCTCTCTTCTGTGATTCTTCAGTGTTTCATTTTTTTTACCTTGGGCCATTCACCACTGTCTTTTGTTCCATTAAGGTTATTCACTGGACTGGATCTGCTTACATTTCAACAAAAACTGCAGGAATGGGAGAGTTCTGCAACTTCTCACCTGTAGGGTAGATGTTCAAGGCCACAGTGGGGACCTTTTGCATTTGCTTTGAATATTTGTGATTCTGTTTATGTTATTTTGGCTCAGTGCAGTTGAATAGAAATCAGTTAATTCAGTTGACTTTGCCTGGTATACGTGCATATTTTTGAGCATGGTGTAAATGCCAAACAACTACCAGTAACTAAGAAACAAACTATCTTTGAGGGGACACAAATCTGTCCGGCCTCTGAAACACTGCAACACTGTTGTTGATTTTCTTTCATTGTTGAGAAATTGAAACATATTCATTTGGGAACTGTGTTACAAAGACAGATTAGCAAATAAGATTACATATGATAACCTGTGAAGAGCAGCTATGTTCTCCCAGATTAGAGGCGTTTCACACATTTGCATTAACAATTACAAAATTAAAGTAACAAGTAGTGCACTATGTAGTGAGTTGGCCATTCTGTAGTGCTGTCCCCCATGTAGTGCACTCACTGTATCTCACATTGCAGTGCATAAAGGTAGTGTGCAGCCGATGGTTAGTCACCAGCTAAGCAGCATACACCGTCATGCACAGCGTTCGCAGTGCTGAAGGGAAGACCTGTGCCATGTCTAAGTTTCTCCAGGAGAGGGTGCAGTCTGACCAAAAGAGTCTTGACAGATAGAATTCAGGTGACGTGACAGTATGTATGTACTGTATGTACACCAATCAGCCACATTTAAACCACTGACAGGTGAAGTGAATAACATCAGTGGTGTCATTACGACTGGACTTGTCAGGGGGTGGGAGATATCAGGAAGTAACTGAACAGTCACTTCTTGAAGTTCATGTTTTGGAAGCTGGAAGAATGAAAGTGTAAAGATCTGAGAGACTTTGACAAGGGTCAAACTGTGATGTTTAGACGAGTGGGTCAGAACATCTCCAGAACTGCACGTCTTGTGGGGTGTTCTCAGTCTGCAGTGGTCATTACCTACCAAAAGTGATCCAAGGATGGAGAACCAGTGAATTGATGACAGGGTTGTGGGGGCTCACTGATATGTGTGGGGAGAGAAGGCTGGTGACAGCAGTCTAAGTAAAACAGTCTTCAAAATAAGTAAGAGAGCCTGAAGCCTCTCTGAAGGTGGCTGACTGTCAGTCATTTGGTTGCAGCTGATTGGTTTCCAGTGGGAAATGCTTCACTGACAAGAACATCTCATATGTCTTTGTCAGGGGGACAGTCCTTACCAAGGAGGAGTCTTCTTTCTCACAATCCACTTCCCCACCGACTACCCATTCAAGCCACCAAAGGTAAGAGCTGGTGTGCCTGCTAAAATCTTTGTCCCATGTCATGTCATGAAACCCTCCTAACTCTCCCTTACATTATGTAAGGGATAATAAGTGCTTTCAATGAACACTGACAACTAACAATGTTGTTACTAGTTAGTAAAACATACTATATTATTTGTGTCAGATTGCTAACGTCTGTTTTGAGCTGAAGCTCTCTGTCTTTGTCTAAATAATAAGCAAGCACCAGTTTGGGGTGCACAGGCCTATGATTGTAGGTAGCTGGGAGCATTTTTAATGGATGACACAGTGGCTTACAACTACTGCATGCTGGGATTCCTGCTTACATCTCACCTCAAATTGAAGCCAAGATGAGAGCACTTTAATGTAGTACCCCTTGTTGTATCTGAAATTGAAGGTACTAAAGCACAGAGCCTGAGGAACAACAGCACAGTAACTGTGGAAATGTATTGTCTTATGTCTCAATTACTTTTTTTTTTTTTATAGGTAGCATTTACAACAAAGATTTATCACCCAAATATTAACAGCAATGGCAGTATCTGTTTGGACATTCTGCGGTCACAGTGGTCACCAGCACTAACAATATCTAAAGGTAATTACATTCTCTAAACTGTTGCTATTATTGCATCAAAAATAGCATCTCTACTATCCCACTGATCCTTTTCTGATCCCATGTCACCTTTGAATCTTTGGTGTACGTTAAGAAGCCTAATTCTTTGAATACACACAATGTTGTCTGTAAAGTCACCTTTGAACTGGTCCCTGGATTCTACATATTATAATATATTTTAAGGGCTCTGAAATTCTCTCAAATTGTAAAGTGCACTGTAAATTGTTTCGTGAAAAATGGGAAGTAGTGTAATAAACAAATAAACCAAAAATAGGGAGCGTTTCCTGTAGGAGTTAGAAGGTCTGAGGTGACAAGACATACGCACTCCCAGGGTCTACCACAGCAGACAGGACCCCAGGTGCAGGCTGGGGACAGTCCAGCACATAACAGCAGGGTGGAAGATGCAGGACTGGATGGATCGTGTACAGGAACTTCTGCACTGAGTATGGGCTGGCAGTGCCAAGATCAAAGTGGATGACACCTCCAAAGGTGGTTGAGAATGATCCCACAGGACTTCCGGACCCAGACCGACAAAGTGGTGATGACTAATCAACCAGGACTTTGTGGATTGATAAACAGCAGAGAAAGGCAGGAGAGATAGATGCAGGAAGACCACGAGACTGCAACACCAAGAAGAAAGAACACAAGAAGCTCACAAAATATCAAGGGTTGAAAGAGGAGCTAGAGAAGATGTGGAAGGTGGAGACAATGGTGGTGCCAGTGGTAAGTGGAGAACTCTGGTCTGTAACCCCCACAATGGGAGAGTGGCTCCAGCAGATTCCAGGAAAAACTTCCAAGATCTCTGTCCAGAAGATACTGCACTTAGGCTCACAGGCCTCTGGTATAAAAGACCTGACCTTAAAGGTGGAAACGCAGTACTGCCCACAGGGAGGGTGGAGGGTTTATATATACTGTATACACTCAGTGGCCATTTCATTGTATCCACCTGTACAGTGTTGTACCATCCAACACAACATGTAATGTTTCAGTTTGTGTTGTCAGAAAGCTCATCATTCTACTTGATGTTAAATATTGAGCTCATAGTGGGTGCTGATGTTGGACTGGTTCCTAATATTCTGATCCTCTCATAGATATGAATGGAGTGGACAAAATATCAGAAACACCTCAGCAGCAACGTCACAATAATAAACATGCAGTTCAGTTACCATAGTGTAATGTCTTGTAATGTCTCTTGTAATGTTTTATTGTAAATTGCCTTGCCTAAAGATCCTTTATCCTCTTTTTCATTTCTCTTTATTCCAGTTTTATTGTCTATATGTTCAGTGCTTTGCGATCCAAACCCAGATGATCCCTTAGTTCCAGACATAGCGCACATGTACAAGAATGACAAAGACAAGTGAGTGTGCACACAGGCCCAGGTGATACTTCATTTTCCTCTAATATCATAATCAACATCCTGTGACCCTGTTTTTATCTCTCCTCAGATACAACAAACTAGCAAAAGAGTGGACCCACAAGTATGCCATGTAAAGAAACACTAAACAACCACGCTAAATTTGTTTTCTTTTTCCACCCTTTTTTGAAGTCACGACACACTGTAAATTATCGTATTTGATCTTTGGTCATCTTCTTCAAATTGGAATGTCATTAATCTGAGACCGTTTGTTTTTTGTTTTTTTTAGAGAAAATTCTTCTTAAATTTTTTTTGAGCAAAACATAAAGATTACCTGTGGTCATTGAATGGATACCTTGACATTTTAATTTTTGGCAGTTTTTTGCAGCAAGGACATTTTATTTATAAAACACTAATTTATTACAAACATGGCTTCCAGCATTCTGCAGGTAAAACTAGTGAGTTGGAAATAAATTCAACCATGTCTTACGAGATGCTCATAGCTTCTTGTTGAGTTGTCTTGCATCTTGTTGCAGATAGAGTGAGTCTCAGCAGGTATTGTTGCAGTTACCCTGAAAATGCGAGAAATTACAAATCACGAATGTTTTATTATTGTTCATTGTATTAAGACCATCTGTAACTATACCATTGTTTTATTCTGTTCATTTAAATTGTCATCACAGTGAAAAGTTAAGTCATTAATACGTTCTCCTGTGATGTTGGGTTCGCAAAGGTAAATTACCCAATGAAACCTGTACTTCAGGTTTAATCTGGTTTTCTGATGACCTCCAGTCCAGATTAAAATTTTACTTCATGTTCCTGTGTAAACAGTCTCCCACTTCTTCGTTCTTTGAGGCATGTACAGCACCGTTTGTACTGAATTAAACAATGGGACAGTTTTTTCTCATGACTTCATGGCCGAGCTCTGCTTTTTTATCCCAGTGCTTATGTTGATGTGCAGAGGGCAGTTATGTGATCATGACCAGATACAAGGAATGACAACCTTTATAGAGGGGTGGGGTGTTGAGGATGAATATGTAGCATATGAGCAAACTTAAATTCACTTAAAACTAAACTAGGACAGGGTCTCACGATCAGATCAGGTAATAAATCAGGACCCAAATGAGGGATTATTGGGGCGGTTTAAAGTTTCTACCGTCTTCTCTTAATGAGGCCATTCTTCTGGGAAGTGTCTGTGGGCCTTGTTTTGTTTTGCAGGATGAATCATGGCAGTTCATATCCAGAGTCACATACAGGAGCACCTGACATTTTTTGCACCAGAGAAATGTATTTTTGTGGCACATAATGCACTTCATCTTGACTGACATCCTTAAAATTAGTTTACAGTAGTTTATTGTTTAGTTCATATTCTAATCACTTTTACTGCACATGATATTTCGACAACATTATTTACTGTTTACATACACACTGTATATTTACTTTACCATGCTACAATGATCAGAATTGCTTAGGGGAAAACACGCAGTATTGCCATTACGGATACTGTAGGTCTGTCTGGATGGCCTCTCCGCAACAACTCATCTGAGCAGTGACAGAAATTTATCTTCAAAGCCTAAGTACACTGAATGTATTACTTATAAATGTATTTCTATATTTATTTCTGTCACTAAGTTAACCAACTTCTCTTTAGGGAAAGGTCTTTTTCTCATTTTAAGCAATTGTCAAAGTTGTTTCCAGGCAGTGCTAGATGTTTATCTACTAAGGCAGTTCTTTTATTACATCTCTGTCATATATAATTATTATCTGGTTAAATAAACACCATCATGATTACCAAACAGCTGTTACAGTACAAAAACAAACAGTACAATATTTAATTCGCACAAAATAAACAGCAATGTCAATAGGTTGAATTCTTTTGTTATCGTTGCTACAGTCCAAATTAAGATTTGGTCTTTGGCTTTTGATTTTGTTTTTTTTTTATACCACATTTCTCATTCTTTCACATACAGTTCTTCATACATGTAAGTGCAATAATGTCACAAACACTGCTGGCATTATTTTTAAAATTAAATACTGGCAATAGCTGGGAAAATTTAAATGTTACCCCAATTCAATAGAAACTCCTGATGATATTTTTTGTTGAAATGACAAGACATTGTCAACTTCATCAAATAATAATTAATTTGGTAATATTTCCCTTATAATACCAACGTTTTTTTTTTTAAAGCTGTTTCACTATTTCATATATTATTTAGATGTCTGAAGGGATCTCCAGCAGGTTATCAGTTCATCTTGCCAGGACCCAGTCCTGATTGCAAACCTGTTTCAATTTATAAGATTGTCAGACAAAATCACCAGGCAATATTCACAGTACTTTTTGTCATGTATATTAACAAAATATGAATATTCTCAAATCACATCCTACAAAAAACCTAAAAAAATCTCCCTCAATAAAAAACTTTGACACTGTATAAAACTTTCCTTTTAACATGAAAACCAACAGTTGTTAAATTAACAGATTTATATCTAGCCAAAATTTGTTATATTATCTTTTCACACAGTGCCAGAACCGATAGCTGTGCAGCAGTTTGTGGGTTCCATGCTTTTGCTCATGAAAAGAGAAAAAGGATATAATCCAATGGGAGGTTGTATAATGATGCTAAGCTGTTTTTCCGCTTCAGCTGCAATTAATCCAGGCTGCATGGTACGTTTGATGTTTTGTTATTTTCACTAGTGTATAACTTAAGTATTCAACATATTGGTTTGTATGTTCAGCTCTTGGTAAATTGAGCCACACAACAAACAACAATAAACCGGCACAAACATAAAAGTCACAAAAGGATCATCAGTCAGGTTGTCTCTGCATGCACAGAACATACAGTAAACAATGGCAATGTAACATATAACAAAGGAAGCTCATTGCAACTATGAAGCATATCCATAAATGTCTCATCTAACAAACTAATTGTAAGGCAGCAGCTCTTTCTAGTGCACATCGTCATTGCATAACTGAGCAAATTCTATCATATAAAAACTCTAGATGGCTACTTGAACTAATGTCTTCACAACCTATTTACCATTGAACACATTACACTTAGCCACATTATAAAAGTATTGAGGCAAAAAAGGATGTTTAAATAACGTGTCAGACAGGCAGCAACAAGAGCTCTATATTAAGAAGATGGCTTTTGATATATACAGTAGTACTGGGGATGATGCCCAATTTGAACCTGATCAAATTCATACTGAGAGCTGCATTAAGATCTGTATATCTCTATTACAATGTTGAAAGGAAAGGTTTAGATTTCTTTTAAATCTCAATACATGAGCGTAGGGATTGAGATAGGTCTGTGAAAAATGTGTAAACTTAAGATTCTCTATCTATCTTTTTTCTGAGCTTTCAACCATATTCTACAGCCTTCTTCAGTATTTCATGGCTGTACATGGAGATGTGAATACCACACCTTAGTTGTACCTGAAACAACCCAACGCAGCTCCTGCTTTTCTGTTTTCAGGTAGCATCTCAAAGCCTGGGGTATGCTCAAAATGAGCCGCTCTACATAAAGTGCTGTTCAGCCATACTTCTGGGAGAAGTGTTAACAGGTGTCCATGTGGCCATACGTTATTCAGAGGAGCTACCATCAAAGAGAAGGCCAGGGTGCCATGGTGTAGCATGCTGCCTAAATACCACACCTGGCCAGTTGTTGCATGGAATGAAGTTGGATGGTTGGTTTTTAAAAAAATTTAAAATGAATGATGGACGATGACCAGTAGCTCTTTCAATGGGCATATGACATCAGATGATTGTTTTAGAATTGACTTTAAAACGCTTCTTCATAAAGGATGACTGCTTCACATATAAAGTCTAAACTTGGGATGTAGGCTTTCTAACCTTCTCAAGTAACACTTCATGCTAATTTGTAAAATGTTCCTTATTTTTACAAAATGGTGTTTTACTATTTGGTGCAATGACAATAAAGTTTTCAGTTTTCTATTCTATTCTATTCAGTTCTATTCTATTCTGTCCTTACCTTCCAATCACCTACCAGCAGTCATTTCTAGACTCTTTTAGACAATAATCTCATAGATTCATATACAGTACATATACGTTTTTGCAGGCTGGATTGGACATTTAGTTTTTCAGTCCTGCTATCACAATCAAATTAAATGAGGATTTAAAAAGATTGTTGTCATTTAAAGTATCACAGTGATTGAGAGTCTAAGAATGCAGTTAAACTTACTGTATTAACCACACCCATATGAACATTTGATTCATCTCCAATGTTATTTCCCTCCCTGACTGTTTCTCCATTTTTGCTATGTAGACACACTTGAAGAAATCATGGAGTTAATCACAAAACTCATATGGGTATTAGGGCTGCTTGGTTGAGGACTTAATCGGTGACCTTCCTGGGGATTTACTGCTCTGACAGGGGACGACCGTGACGTGGATGAAGAGAGATGCAGGTGAAAGACTGGAGCCATCCAGCTTCAGCAGTTGGACGTGACGATAACCTGCAGAGGTGAGGGAAAGAGGGTTGAGAAGAGTACATGGTTATTCATTCTGTCAGCAATCAAGCAAATCTGAGTTACGTCCCCCGTATATACTCTGCCGTCCTTCAACATACCTGTGCGGAGGCTGGTGAACGGCAGGGTGTACTGTCCCAGGAAGTCATTGCTTGAGGTGTAGTCATGGTCCTCTACCATGAAGCGAACCAGAGCCAAGTCAGGGGCATGGACAGTAAAGTTGAATGTACAGTCCCACCGTGGGTTAAAGCCTGAAGAAAGATAGGTTTGTGCATCATATGACTTGAGGAATTTTGCATTTACTCATATTAATGCAGTATGTCATCCCAATCCTGTGTAACATTCTCATGTACCCTGACAGCACTATCTGATAAAACGAACGTATACCAGAAATGTATACACGGCTAAAATAGGTGGGCCTGAAGCCCAGCTTCAAATCTGAACTAATGAATACCAAACATTAACTAACTTCTAAATGTTCTTGAGATTTAATGTATTTGGGGATAGTGTACAACTTCCCATAAATAATCTGTTTCTGAATTGTAGCAGTAATATGTTATGACACTTTTAGGACCTCAACTATCCATAAGAATATTGCTTATCAGTTAATTTAAGCCATTTCAAGCATTTAATCACTACTACTATTACAATTTATACTTTTACAAGTTTTCAGGCACTCTCAACTGCAACAAATATTTTGTACAGTTGATTCAATATTTGAAATCCTTATCTAAATTAATTGAAATTAGCCTCCCTCCATAATCTCTCCACATATCGCTGACAAATGCTGAGGTACACTTGGATTACCCCTTGGCAGGTATCATTACTCTATGGTATGAAGAAAGATATCTCAAAATGCTGTGGTCATTGTATCTGTTTTGGTTTTTGTTTACAATTCAAAATCAAATCAAAATCAAAAAATACTCTTCACCCACAATCCACCTTCAACCACATCTAATATCTAATTATGAGCTACAATATTAGCAGCATAGCTACAGTATGACTGTCTAATCCTGTGTGGATTTTCCTCAGTGCTCCTACTAAAGCCACTGAGTTGCTAAAGGGTTTTTTGTCTGTAGGGTATTTACCATTGTTGACGACATGGTGAGTTTTCTTCTTGTTATTGTCGATGGGAACACCATGTATTTCCACCCACACCTGAGGGTCCACAATGGAGCTGGCTTTCTCCCACTCTGGTTTGGGCAGCTGCTGAGCTGAAATCACCTGGAATTACAATAAGGGATTAATTAAATTTCATTTGAGCATCATTGCAGAATACAACAAAAAGCGCAAAGCCAGCAACAGTTTAGACATTGATACAATGATGTTTTTTGCTCCAGTTTTCATGCATGGGTCATGCTTGCATCGAAGATGCAGTCAACTACAACTCACTAGAAGCATTTCAATGAGTCCATTTATCAAGCTGAAAACTCTCATGCAGTTTAATGCTGAAGGAAATCATTATCTTCAAAATGTAAAGTGACAGTGGGGAAAATACTCT
Organism: Psettodes erumei; assembly: GCA_016785225.1. Lineage (NCBI taxonomy): Eukaryota > Metazoa > Chordata > Actinopteri > Pleuronectiformes > Psettodidae > Psettodes > Psettodes erumei. Next base: position 632,371 of record JAFBJZ010000914.1, on the reverse strand, counting down.
TGGAACCTGCAGGATCCTCCACCTGTTCTGATGCTTCCTACTCATTTAAGTGTTGTACTATCTTACCTGGACAGTCAGTAGTACAGGTCTGTGGCCAGGACCTCCACCAACATTCTCTGGGTTGAAGGTGGTGTCATGCTGGCACATATAGGGGGGTTTCAGGATGTACCCACACTGACCATTCTGCAGGAACCGGCCTTGGTTTAGATCCATCTGCTCACCAGGCGTCTGGAAGTTCAAAGCAACTGGAGAAAGCGCAACACAGTGGTGTTAACAGCACTACTCTTGAGAAAGTAATAACTTAGAAAATATGCTCTCACCAATGTGACAGCCTCCATTCCACATCTCCTGAGGGTTGTAGTTGGATGATTGGAGGCGTTGTCCTGAGGGGTAGATCCTGCTGAGATGGTGACTGTTGTGACGCACAAAATACATCCCTGAAAGGGAAAGATAAAGGTAAGGAAAGTCCACTTAGTCCAGTGGTATGCTGAAGAAGGATTCATTTTTCTCAAAAAGGTACAACAGATAGGTAACACATGCTAGTGCAGTTAGGCACACATCTTACCTGAGTCCTTGATGTGCCTGAGAGCTTCACTTTCAGAGAAAGAGGACATTTCAGTTGCAGGGGTTTTGGCAGCTTGTTCAAAGCTTTTAAAAGGAACGCTGCGGGTGTACACAACCAGCTCGGACAGCTCTGGACTCAGCTTGGACACACTTGGCTGGGATGTCAGAGACAGAAAACATCACATCATCACATACACAAACACACTCAGAAACCCACTCAGTTAGGAAACACAAAAGCAGATAGGTGAGAGCCGCTGATGCTATGATAAAGGCACATTGGTGATCTTTTACACACCTTCTTTCCCTCTCTTTTTGAGGGGGTGTGGCCTTGGCTCTCCTCATCTGAGGAGCTGAGGTCGGAAGTGCTGGACGAGCACTCCTCCAGCAGGTGCTCCTTCTTCCCCTTCACAAGGATTTTCCCTTTAAGATCCTGCACAGACACAAGCAACATACACAAAGCATGCACTTACAACACATCACCATTTTGTCTGATAATAATAATCATATATATTTTATCATGCTTAAAAGTCTCTCTCTCTTTACTCTGTGTGCGAATTGGTGCTAATTGGATTGGATTACAATACCACTAATACTAGAGCGACTGAAGCAAAAGCCACCATGACTACTACTGTACAATTACACTGCTATTACTGTCTCTGCCGAACCATATACACTGTAACATCATTGCTATCAGTGCCAGATTTGTATAATCTACAAACTAATGCAATAAATGTTGAGTGTGGCGGCATTAAAAACACTTTCCCTGAAAAGTTCTTTCATCTTGCTCCTAAAATGGCCCTATGTATTTAGATACAGTGTGATAATGGAAAAATGGCATTGTGGTGTAGATCAGTGGTTCTCAACCTTTTTGTAGCCTCAGATCTTGCCTAATAATTTAATTGTCTAATAAATTATTAAAGCAGTTGGTACAACTCAACAAAAATGATTTACATAATCACTGCTACACAAGATTTAAACAAATAAAGGAGTCAATAAATCGCAGAAAACAAAATTAAATCAATAATACTGATACTACATGGGTGGAAGGCTTGTTTAGGATGGCAGGAAATAGCCTGCAAAAAAATTCAAATTCAAATGACAAATTAAAATGTAACTATACAACCACAATAGATAGATCAAATTGTATTTTTAAGCTATCCATGCTGGTATACTGGATAGCAGACACACTTTGTGTAGCTGCCATTTCTCCAGAGTTGAAATTCTGAAGCTGAGGGATGGGGATGGGAGAGAGCTTGTGAAAGAGCTTCTGACAGCAAAGGACCCTGCTTCTGCTTCTTTTTTTACATTTGCAAGCAGCAACCGTTACACGTATGTTATGATTATGTGTACGTGCAGAAATGAAGTGGGACACAGACAAGCAGATGGCCCCAGATTTCCCCACATAGCACACAGTCTGTGCTCTGCTCTCTGATTTACTCATAATCCTGGGGCAGTGGCCAATAGGACAGAGAAAGTGTTTACAAATATCAGATGCACACGACTGTGTGAGACAGTACTGATTGTCTAAGTGTGTCAGAGTGTGCCAGGGAATATAAGCATGATCTATGACCTACTTAAGGACACTCTTAGTCTCAAAAGACATTAGAGTTCTTATGGGAAGTGAACTTGCATCCTGGTGGGGATCAGTGCCTCCTCACCTCTGGAGAAGGCAGGCTGTGGAAGTCCAGATCATTGAGGGGCTTGGTGAGCAACTTGTCTCCCAGGATGGTTCGCAGATGGTGAGCCATGACTGTCTGCTGCTCCAAGGAGCAGTGGTTCTCCAGGGACAGGATCAGGGGGTAATTAGATGTCTGGAAGAGAAGGACAAAGGTACTAAGTCAGCAAGACAAGGATTTTGTCCTTAGAGGAAGGGACTAATGACTCAGCATATAGATTTTAAAAATATAATCTTTGTCCACACAAAGAAATTCATCTGTCTAAACTTTAGATGTGATCAAGGCAAGTCAAATGATTCTGACTTCAATAGTGTACTCACTTTAAAAGCATACTCATTGATAATCTCAATGACTTCGACAAAGGGTACTTTGGAGGTAAGCGTGTGTCCATGGTAGATGACTGGCTCATCTTTATCTCCATCCCAACAGTCCAGCTCCACACAGCGGCAACCATGACTCAGAGCTCTAAGACAAACACCATCATTAAGAATTTGTGAAACAGAGAAGATTCTTAGAGTAAAGGTGTAATGTCTGCACCTGCTATGTCTTTTTTAAATTTAATTTTACTGAACTTGGCCTCAGTTTTCCCATCAGAGCTGAGCAGTCGGATAACTCCAACACTGAAAAACAGTCACTGGTCTCTTTTTTTAAAGATGGGAACTGCCAATCCACAGCTATTTCCCAAGCACCACAAAAAATTGAGGAGACACGTTCTTTGAGAAACCCTTACAACATCCAGAGCTTTGAGTTTCCTATAACAAATATAACTCACCATTAAAACCTTGCAGAGCTTTTTAACCGTCTCTGTGATCTCTGCAGGGAAAGTCTTCCAAACCTGCCTCCTCCACACAGCAATGTGTCAGTCAGGTTTGGAAGTTCTTCAAAATGTTCTTTCAGACTTCTTAGCACATTCCCAGTCAGACTCAGCATGCGTTTGAATACCTGCATCGCCTTCCTCAAATTGCTGGACTATCATTCAGGGACTGTGTGAGGCCACCAGAGAACCATTCTTTCTGGTCTACCCAACCTGCAGCTCTTCTGGTTACTACATCTGTCTCTTGAGCTCTTGAGGAGACCCACAGGCACTTTCAGTGGGTAATCATTTTGTCACTGACTACGTCTACATTCACAGTTTAGTTGAGCTACAGGTGGAGCAATTTAATTGGACAACTGTTCTTGTCCCAGTATACATGCATTTTAATAAATCCATTTATTGACATATTCAAATGAGATAGAGTGAATCTCTATCCCTCATAGATATGGATTTATCTGAAGACAGATGGCGCCACTGCTACCACTGTTAGCCTGTAAGAACTGGGTCAGATTCCCAACCACATTATTTGGGTCTGTAAGTCTGACTATGTGAACTTTATTTCAGCAAGACTGAGGTGTTTACATGCATTCCAAAAGTCTGGTTTAAGTCGAGATAAAGCCAATAGTTGGGCTGATAAATTGTCATGTAAACTTACTTTGTGTGATGTTATTCACAACTCTTTTGAGCAGCCCTCACTAATGGTTTCAAGAAACAAGAACAAGAAAATGTGGAGACCATGCCATGTACAATGCTTTTCTGTAAATAGATATGTCAGTGTTATGTGGTATATTGCTATACTGCACTTGTCAGTGATGGTGAAAGCAATGATGAGGTGACTGAATGATCAATGGAGAGATTGTGAACATGAAAATGGGGAATTTCTCAGCCACATTTGGAAGAGGCATTTGATCTTATAATGTGGAGCTCAGAGATGGAGAGGAAACCCTGTAATGATGTACAGTTCTTTCTTTTTTTTATATCTGCCAGCTAATTACCCTTAGCTGGCTGAGCATGCTAAATAGCACAGTTCGGAATATTGGCAGAATCAGAATAAAAAGTGTGTATGTACAGACTGTGGTGCCTGAGTCATTCTTACCGGATGTATGGCTCTGTGCTGCTGTCGCCAGTCAGCTGGTCCTTAGTGAGGTAAGTGTTGTGAGAAGAGGAGATGAAGTAGTGTGCCAGCGGGCGTCTCATGTCTTGGTAAACCCTTGCATGGTCTGGGTTAAAGACACAGTTTTCTTTGGACAGCATGTACATGGTGAAGCCATTAGGGGTCATGAACTGGTTCTTCTGGGCTGTAGTGGGCAAAAGGCACAAACAAAACTGGAATGCAAAACTGGTGGTAGTAGTCATTGTGAAGTATGTACAAAATACACAAATTATTTAGCATTTTAATGTTGTCATCTGCTAAATGTTTTTTGTGTGTGTGTCAAACAGCAAGTTACTGAGTCTGTTTGTCTCCCATTGATTTTATTGGAGCTGTTTTGCTTAACACCTATCAATACTTTAAATGTTGGTTGTTTGAAATATAATGTTACTTAGCACTGTACCCCACTCGTTAAGTTCATATGTAAGTATGAGGCTTTGGGCATGGATGAGTGATGCGTCCTCCCCCTGCTCCTTCAAGAAATCCCTCAGGTCCACAGTGGAAAGTACACAGCCATTTGCAGAATAGCGCAAAAACACAGCATCCAGCTCTGGTCTCCGTAATAACTCCCGGCAGAAAATTTCAATCTCCTCGTGGTCCAGACGGCCGTCAGCTGACCGGTCACATTTCTATCAGAAACACAATGAGAGACAGTTGATCACTCTTGAACATCAATTTTCAAGCTGCCTTCAGTTTATCAAACCTAAAGCAATGCATAGTTAATGGTGTCTGTCATGAATCAAGTGAAATGCTAGGTTGCAGTACCACAGGTTTATATCTTAGTTCAAACCCTGTATGAGGGGATTAAGTTTTTACACGTGTGTGTATTTGCACCCACCTGGAAGAGGCTACGGGCATACTGTTCACTGAGGTCAGTATTGATCATCTGAAGCAGAGTCTGGACTTCTTCATAGCTCATCTTGTCATCATGGTTCCGGTCAGCTCGGCTCAAGTAAGCATGAATCCAGGTGACACACAAACATAGTTAAGGAAACAACAAGATAACAAAATGTACAGTGTTATAGTTCGAGCAACATTGAGTTATACTGAATTAATTACACTGTTATACACTATAGATCCTTTGTGTTGGGATTCTGAGTTTTCTTCCATCAAAAAGTGGCAAGTGACAAAATATCAACATATTTTTTTCACTTGGTACTTGTTACACTATAGTTTGGGACTTTCCTCATAAGCCCCCTCACAAGGATCCTTGGGAGCAGTGTCTCCCCAGCTATTTTGTGGACAAATCCAAATGGACAGCATTAGGATATTGGTCAAGTTTTTCCTTCTGGGTCATATTTTCCACTCTCTCTTGCAGCTTTCGGATTCCGCGAGCCCACTGTTGAGCCTCCTCCTGGCTCTGGCAGAGAAGATCCAGGCTCTTTCGCAGCCCTTTAAAGACCACTGTCAAACACCTGCCCTCAGGTATTGAGCCAGCCATCTGCCGCAATGTTTCTGATTGGCAACCCTCACGGATGCACTCAACCTCCATGATGGAAACTGATGAAGTTTGAGGAAACAGAAAGATTAAGTGAGAAGAAGAAGAAAGAACAGGTCATGCCCAATTGGTTTGTCTAAGTAATTAAAAAGAACCACAATAGCAAACATGGTGATAAAGAAGCCATTCTTAGAGGAACACCCCTGAAAATAAAGGAAGGAAACAATACCAACCATTTTTTCTTCTCTAATTCATGAAGAGCTAAAAAAAAAAACAAAATAAGAAAATGGGGAGAAAGTATGTACAGGCTGTTCACTGTCACTGAGCACAAAAAGTATTTGGTTATGCTTAGCAAAAGGTTAAAAACAAGTATGCCCTCAAGGTTAGAGGGCCACTGTCATCATGGTTATCTTAATAAATACACAGCTATGGTTGTGGAACAGCCATGGATAAAAGAAACAAAGTTTCACATTGGGAAATGAACAGTGGTCTCCTGTGTCATTTGTTTTCTGCACCAATCAGTGAAGTGAACTGTGCTACTTCCTGGTGGTGTAAGCCATTCTGGCTGTGTGGCTTTTGAGGAGATCATTGGTTGCTGATTGTTCTCCTTGCAGAGTTAGCCACATGATGTTAACTCTGCCTTGTGGCTAGGACCAGCTGGCACTAATCTAAACTTGACATCTTTTATTAGTCCTTTGGCAGGGTCTCGTGTTGCTGCTGTTGAAGAGGAGAGCTGGACGCTGGAGCTGGGAAGAAGAGAAGCGCAGAGTGGGGGAACAGCAGTTTTATTGACCTGCTGATGTGCTGGGTCACATGGCTCACACTGACCACTGATAGCTGGTTGTTGAATCCAGAGGCCTCTGTTGACAATTATGACGTCTCATCCTCCTTTTGAATGGACATGAATCCTAACATTTGACTAAGGTTCTGCTATGTGATCCTAAAATTTTTTATGACAAAAAGTTAGGCTATATGGTGAGAAGTTTAAGGAATAAAGGTCAAGTCTGGGGTACCCTTTACACTGCATATATTGTTAATTTTGCCTAGAAGCACTAGATTTATTGGTTGGTGCCACCTCTGTATTGTTTTGGAAAGGTTAGGTCTGGTCATCATCTTCAATGTAGCACTTCAGCAGATGTGCCGCACTGGTTATCTTCTGTAGCACTTCAGTTGAGCCTATCTTATTTTTGTTTCACAGTTTACTGATGATGACATCCACTGAAGCTCCAAATGTCCTAGTACTGATAGGAAAGTTAGCTTTGGTGAAGAGGTCATGTGAGCCTTTCAACTATAAGACATAGCTATACAATGTAATTTTCACTATGGAATGGAATGAGGGGGGACTAACCTTTGGATATTTCAGGTTGATTTTCTCGTGTCGATCAATGTTCTGAGAGAAGATTGTTGATACACTTATCAGAGACACATTCACTTATTACCATGTGCTCAAAGCAATAGGCTTTAGGAACAACCAAACGTGCTGCAGAGGAAATAATGGATACTTTTTAGCTCCCTTAGCCAGAGTATGTGCTCCAATTAGCTCATCTATCCTGTGGCATTTGTGTTTTTAATGTTTTAATGTTGTAATAAAGGATACTACTACTTTGACCTTTCAAGCCTTTAAAATTATTTCAAATGAAACTATATATAGGAAGGAAAATCCCTCTTTTAATTAACTGCTCCTTATTTGAATGATCACAAGGCAGGTTTGGAGCTGGGGCACTAGACCACCCAGTCAGATTATAGTTAACACATGTGATCTAAAGTTGGTGGGATAAACAACTGCGAGTGGCTTACAAGCTTCTGCCTCCTTGTATCCACAATATAAAGCCCAGCTCAATCCAGTTAAAAATTTTCAATTTCCAAGAGGAAGGTATTGTTCAGAAACAAATTGTAAAATACAGAGGATTCATCTGAAACAAGACCTGGACAAGAACAGCAGGATTTAACTGCATCCTGCAACCCTAACCTGCACACACAAGCACACACTGTGCCAAATCACAAGTAAATCTAGTCCTGTGGCAATTAAAGGCTGTGTCCTTTATTTGGGAGGCTAACCTAGTGTTTTAGTTGTATGGTTAAATATATAGCAACAAACCACAAGCTCCAGGGCCGACTCCCACCACCATATAATGTCCTATAATCTCACCGTTTGAACTGCAGCAGGATCGGCTGCAGTTTTTGGCTGAAAATAGATGAGCTCTATAATCAAGGCGCTGAGTGTGAACCTATGATAGCAGAGGAGATGGAGAGTAGCCTGTGTCTGTACAGAGCAGTCACAAAAATAGATCCAGAACTTCCATGTTTCACCTCACACGCCCAGTCAGCACTGAGCTCCTCTGGAACCACTTCTTTGCAAAGGGACTGACCTGCTTGTTGGTCCTTAACCTCAGGGTGGGGCCCCTCAAAGGTTGAGCAGATTGAGGTTCTGGAACGAATTCTGCCATGTTTAATGTATGGTCAAGGTCTTCATGGGGCCAGTCTACATGGGGCTGCTGAGCTCATGTCTTTCAAACTCCATACCCCCAGATTTTTTTTTTCAAATTTATACTTTTTAGACCCAATATGAATTGAATCTGACTTCACACAGCTCCCTCTGGAGACACTTGAGGCTTTCTAGAGTTTCTCTGCTCCCCAAGACCTGGAATTGTTCTGATATGGAAAATATTGTTTTGGACAATTGTTGTAGTGTATGTTTCTGCAATGAATATCATGAGAAATTCCTATGAATCAATAATTTGTGTATTACGATTCCAATAATTTAAAAGAAAAACAACTCTTACAGGACTGCTGTTCCTTGGCGCGGGTGGAGGTTTTCTGGGACTGACACCAAACAGTCACTCCATCCTCCAGCAGCTTCAGAGTTCGTTGCTTCTGCCAGCGAGGTGAGCGGACCTTCACACATGAAAAAATTCATCCATTAAATCTTATTTGGTTGATTGCTCTTATTAGCTACTACTAACAGTTAACAATGACTAAATCTCTAGTCTTTGCTACCTTCACCATACTGGAGCCCTGTAACATCCGCTTCACATCTTCATCATCCTGAATTCCTTGATGGAAAACACACAAAAATGGGTGAAGATAGACATAATGTTAAAAAAACTTTATTTTGTACATAATGGCAGCAAGTACATACAGAGCCCTGATCTGATCTCAACTCAGTAGCACTGAACGAAGGCTGGGAGGATAAACTGAGAGGAAACACAGGCAGAATTAAAAGCTGTGTATATGTATGGTACATCTGTTTGCATGGTTGCTCTGCAATTTTGGGTGGAGCTGAAGATAGGGACAGACACACACTTGAGGGGAGGACTTGGAGGAGGAGAATGCAGAGAGAAGATTAAGAATGAGAGAAAGACAAAAGCAGACTTTGGAACAGCCTGTTCAAGGTTCATGTTTGCACCTGTATTCTCACCATTCCGTATAAAAGGTATGGATATGGCAATAGTGTAATAAGGGCAATAACAGGATCTCTGCTTAAAAGGGACTAAAGACTTTGTGGTGATGAGGTGCGACAGGGAGGACTTTTGATTCCAGAGGAGAGCTAATTCCAATTAGCTAAGTGCTTTTGGCCTGCTATGAAAGCCATATCCAGTGAAAGCCTTTTCCAAAGATGACAAATGTGATGTGTCTTTTGGCTGAATGTTGCTGTATTTCAGTCAAAAGAGATTCATCTTTTTGCAAGTGATATGTGAGGCTGTGTAATTTCACAATGTATAGTTTCTCAATAATAACCACTCATCTTTCCATACTGTACCTACTAGCATCTACCTTTGGGTATGACATTTCCTTCAGGCTTACTATACGCAAATTTTCAGCTCTGATTCATTCAATAAGACTAAGACTGAGACTAAGAGTTCTGCTTCCCAGCTGCTAAACTCTGCATAAATAAATGTCTCCTTAAAAATGTTGAAAAAAGGCATAATGCTAATATTAGGGTTTAGGCAAATGTTGACGTTTTTTAAAAATGGCTGTTATGTGTGGGAGGAGCTCGGGGGGCTCTAGAGGAGGACTTTTGTTTGGCCTCCAGGAAGTCCTGGCAAACCATCTGGTGACTCAGGAGGGCAGTTTCTGTCTCAAGCTGTGCTCAGCAGGGCAGGAGAACCGCTGACCCAAACTGGAGATATGTTCAGGTGGTGGAAGTTACACTTTGAGGAGCCAACATGTCCTCTGTGGAGGAGGCAGAGCCTGAAGACTTTGCCCATATCCTTGGCGGAGGTCTCTGAGGCAGTTGAGAAACTCTTCAGTGGCAAAGTGACAGCTGTGGATGAGATCTGCCCCGAGATGCTAAAGACTCTGAATCGTGTAACTGTTCACTAACAAGTTCACCATAGCAATTATAAGTTGATATGCCAGTGGTGGTGGTTTGTTCTACTGCCTCACAGTGGCCAATAAATAAATAAATGAAATAGATACTTTCACAATTTTAATATGGTGGACATTTATCATAATGCTAAAGTCAGTTTTGCTTCTTTGTGGCAGCATATGATAAAGATAAAGGCAGCAGCTGTCCAATCAATGATTGTGATGTGATTACAGTCACCAACAGAATGTACGGAACGTAAGTTATCAGTATGAGAAAAGATTTTGGGACTCTAATGGGGTCCTGGGGCTTTGTTGTCTTACATCCATACACATGTATGCATATACATTGGGGGAAAGATAAAGATGTGAATGGTGTTTCCAGCTGAAGCACTATTTGTTCCATGCAAAGGAAAGTACAGTGATGTTGCCTTTAAGCTGTTCTTCGCAGACACTGCTGAGTCCTGAGCTGAGTAAGCAGCTGAAACAGGCCTCTCCTTGTAGTTTGGGAAGGGCTGGGTCACTACACTCACAATGATGTCTTGATACTAGAAAGCCATACACAAGCATGCAGACACACACACATGCACCTCTGTGTACAGTAGCAAACTACTGTTAGTAAGGTGAGCAGTGTTTTGCAGCAGTGAGTGGAATTAGTTGTGCATGTGGTTTTTTGTGTATGCAGTGCATATTGCAGTGCACTGGATACACCACACAAATGAAGTTTTAGGTAGGAAAATTTGTTGCTGAATTTACTTTTAATGACACCTCACAAACTTGTTTTTAAATTATTATAATCAAAATTAAGAAAAATATTTCCATACATCTCAAATTACAAAATATGTCAGCAAGAACATCTTGCTACATGACCAGATATTTTCAGAAAGTTCCACTAAGTCCAGACTGCATGAATACTACTACTACTAAAGTCACTCGCTGACTATTAGCTTGTTCATACTGGTGAACAGAGAAAATTACTTGACAAACATGAACCACAGAATGAATGAACGTCTACACCAGTGATTCTAAGCCATGTGCAACTGATGCTTGTGAGTCTGCAGGTTTTGCATTTTAGTCAGCTGATTAGTTTTCACTGGTTGAGGATGTGTAGATCAACAAAATCATGCAGGATCTGAAAGTTCTGCAAGTTCATGGTAATTAGGCACACACAGAAAGTGGCATACTGACATCCTTTCAGTGAAAACTTTTAGGTAAACATCAGTCAATTTTGGTCAATCATACATGCAATTTTTCACGTTTAAATGCACTATGTTTATTAATGAATATAATTGCTCTGGTCATTAATTCATAGACAGAAAATTGAGGTACAATGCTATTTCTTTTTAAAAGAAATTTATAATACAAAAATGTTAAATATTCAGTGGTCCTGGGTCCAATTGTAGGACACGTTCCTCCTTCTTGATAGATATACTTTTAAAATTAATATTTCTGGGTCACACAAAACGAGTGATTTGAAGATGTCAGCTGAGAAACTGTGATGGGCATTTTCACGGAGACACAAAAATGACTACAGCTTTATCATAGAAGTAGCTAACATAATCATTGTTAATGATAATAATCTTTAGTTGCAGCCTTTCACTTTGTATACTTTATTAGGATAGTGGTAGTATATATGGTACAAAGTTGTAGGATACATCATGATTTCACTTATCATCATTAATCATATTAAATTCATTCTAAATGATCATCTAAGATTGTATTGTATGTTTAAAAAACAGAGGGTAAGAAGCCAAATGCAGCCTATGTAACTTAAGTTAACTTCTAGGGTGTTTTTCTACGTAAATACGATCTTTTTCAGTCCAGTGGTATACAATAGAAATAGGACTTATTTTGATGACTGTGGAATCTGTCTTCCCTTTCTAATGGGGGGCGGGTTTAGGGTCTTTAATCACTGAAAATATGGACAAACACTCACCGAGATTCCTCAGAGGATCGATGGCCTTTAACTGGGACGTCCCGGCTCCGTTCTTCAGCACCGCGGCTGCCTGCTTTCTGTTGCCCAGCATAATGTAGGGAAGCCTTCCTCTCTTCCTTTGCCTTCCCCGTCCCGGATCCTGTGCTGTGTGTCTGGCAGGAGATGGGAACACTTTAATAATGTGTGAGCCTTCAAAGCTGCATCTCTCCAAATGCTCCTCGACTCTTTTATTCTGGAGGAGGATAACGGGAGTCAGGCCAAACCTTCTCCCTGCTGATGTCACCGAGACTGGATTGAAGGACAAAGCTGTATGAATCACACAAAGACTTCCGAAGATGACTTTCAACATAAAACGCACCGAAAATCTTCTCCTGAGAGGTCCAGGTGAGTTGCGCTGTAAACTGGAAAAAGATTGACACTGGCATAAAAACATTAATCTTATTATTTCTATAATGAATCATAAATTATGATATGTTATTTTTTGTTATGTCAAAGGAGAATCAGCCAAATCGTAATTTATTAACCTAATTAATATTCTTTTGTTATGAATACCATTTCTAGACATTTCCGGGATCAGTGTGGTTTTGTCAGTCACATTGACAAAGGACGGTCCTTAAATGGATTACAGACCGAGGAGAGACGCTCGTCTGTCTTGCTGGTCTCCGAGCACTAACCTCTAATTTCAACCAATAGTCTGAGTGATGGAGGGACTGAGAAACTGAAAATAGTTTATCCTCTAATACGGTCCGCTGTAATTGGGGCAATGGTGCCGCATAATGGTTTAAGCACAAATGCGCCTGATGTGTCGTCTGTAATACACAGACTGCCGAGAGTTTAATAAATTGATGGCTCCATTTGTTCTGAAATAGACCTAGCTCATATGCTATCATCTGAACCGTTTTCCTAAATTACACTGGCGAGAAAATAAATGTTAGAGTGAATTTAAACAATATTTTATAGATGATAGAAAATACAGATATTAAGGATTCTGATTGTAGCCTACTTAAAAGCAGCACTGGGTCTGGATGACAGATGAAAATAGGCCTGTATGAGTTAAAACTCTTTTTAAAAAATTTGCCTTGTTATTTCATATTATGATGTTATGTATCGATTACTTCCGTACATGGCCACATGAATATATTCTTTTGACGATTTCATTTAGTGATCCAGTAAAAGATACTGAAGGTAGAGTAAAAATTATATATTAATTATTATGTCAATATAATAAATCATTAATAGAATATATACATTATATATAAATTATATAATGTATATATATGTATATTTTAAAAACTGGAAAATTTAATAATATGCACACATATAATTTAAGTTCTGAAAGTAATGAAAATAGATTGTTTCATTTCAGGTGCAGAAGTACCTAGCCAGTCTATTTATATCGCTTTAATTTAAAGTTTTTTAAAATTTTATTTATTTCCTTTTTTTGTGGTTGCCACTTTAAATCGCCAAGCCTGAGAGTAGGCGTATACGTGTCATGTGACCTGACACGGAAGTCGTGTGTTTGACTACCAAGAGGGGACAGGGCAGTCCCGGTCCAGGTAGTTCAGTGGCAGTTTCACAAAGGAGCCGGACTCTCAGTGGTTCCTCGTGTTAGTGACCACTTGTTTGTTGTTTCTTTGTTGTTTGCTCGCTGTTCACAAGGTGCTGCTGATGGCAGGTGACGGGATATACACTCACTGAGGTAAGACAAGTTAGCGAGCCACTTAGCTAGCTCGGCTCGTCCTCCTGCCCTGCATTTCGTAGTCTTGTGCTTGTTGCTCTGTCAAACCAAAGTGATATGATGCTTCTCGGTATACGTGTGTGTGTGTGTGTGTGTGTGTGTGTGTGTGTGTGTGTGTGTGTGTGTGTGTGTGTGTGTGTGTGTGTGTGTGTTTATGCTTTTACTTAAGCCATTGTTAGTTCTTGGATTCGGTTTGAAGGTCCAGTAAATCAGTTAGCATTAGGAAGCAGCACTGTAATCAGTGAAAGCAGCTGTTAGGCCTGTATGCTACGGACGAACCTGATTCAACAGTGCTATTAGACTGTTCTAACAGTCATCAGCAAACATACTTAAACTGGGACACGAAAGCTATTTTTTTACAAACTGATACAGGTGATTAAAAACAAAGTGGTGACACTCATTTCAGATTGTATATATATATATATATATTTGTAATGTCTATATGAATATAGTGCTGGGTTGTTGACACTTCCATGCCACTGAAAGAGTGATCAACCCATAAACATCACAGGGGGGTCAAAATGAGACCAAGTGACCTTTTCTGTGAGATTTTCTGAGCTGTATGATGTATGACACAGATGTTAATGCTTGTCATATCATGTTAGTTTTCAATACCACTCTCCTGACTGACTTCTCCGGCCCCACTTGTGTTTGTGTGCTCTTTCAGATCCATCTGTATCCATCCTGGTAGATTTAACAAGTCAAGAGTGTCATGCCAGTCCCAGCCATGGCAGAGCCTGTGGTTGATCACCAGAAACGCTTTCAGGCTGCTGTAGATGTCATCCATAACCTCCCCAAAAATGGTATGTAACATTTTACAGCCGTGACATTATCACATGCACCAAGTGCAGGAAGTTTGTTGTTTGTTAGACTCAAGACTTGAACTCCATGGCTGCGGTCAAACAGTCCTTTCTGCTGAGGAAGGTGGGTACCTTGGCTCCATGATTTTTTTCATTTCAGGTCAAGGGAAAGGAGATTTATTTTTACTTTTCAACCATAGCCTATCGTTTTATCTTAGTATGGAAGTGTGTCACTCAGCATGTTATTGATTCAAACAGTCCTGTTTCCAAAAAAGAAGCCTAGGGGCAGTTAATCTGGTTGTGCAGAGAGGGTGTAGAAGCAAACATTGTTTAAAACGTCCTGATTTAATGTAGCTAACTGTATCAGCCATCATAATGTAAGGCCTTATCAAGTATGAACACTCATGCTGCAGAGTACAGCAGCTTGAAGTTTCCTCTGCCCTAAATAGACACTGAACTGCTGTGTTTTTGTGAATTCCGTCTTAGCTTGCCTCTGTCCAGGTAAATGAGAAATAAGCACAAACGTGTCATTCTCTTGGACTGAAGAGAACAGGCTGTACCCGGTCAAATCTGTGTGTGGGAAACACTCACAAATCTCAGTCATCTTACAGGCTCCTATCGGCCATCATATGAAGTGATGCTGCGTTTCTACAGTCTGTACAAGCAAGCAGTGTGTGGACCCTGTACAGCTCCCCGACCTGGCTTCTGGGACCCAGTTGGTCGCTACAAATGGTGCGTATGAGTGTGTGCTTGTATATCACTCTATGACAATGCATTGCAAGAACACACACAGCCCCGACGAGGCTGAACACATGGTAGACTTGGAACCAATATGTCATGAAGAATGGGCTAAAATTAGATCTGAGGGATACAAAAGCTGCTCAGAGGGAACCTAAAGAGGTTGGAGGAGGTTATAAAGGCAAAGAGAGGACAGAAAGTAGAATGTGTCAGAGAATGTTTCATAAAGGAAGTTGTAAACTGTTATTGTTAATAATTCTCCTCTTGTTACTTCTGAATATGAGGGCATGTTGGTGCGAGCTGAATGTTTGTGAGATAAATACTTTATTGATCCTGAAAGATTAGGAAAATCAACTGCGAAGGGACTCGAACCCTCAATCTTCTGATCCGAAGTCAGACGCCTTATCCATTAGGCCACGCAGTCAGATGTTTCTGTATGTGCTGATAGAAACACAATTCCTGCCTTGAATGTTGGTAACTTATACTGAACACCTGCCCTGCTCCCGAACAGGTTATATTCAAGATAACAGATCAACATGTATAAAAGTACCGACCAATCAGCTCTCTGGGAAATTGTCATCACTGATCAAAGAAGATTAAACTCCTTTGTCTTTCCTTGTTTTTATATGAGAGATAAAGATTCTCAGAGGGAATGCCTGATCCACTAGGCCACGCAATCAGGCAGTGCAAGTGGCCTAACAATATGGCCAGTTGGTGGACCCACTTAAATTATAATGTATTTATAAATTTAAAGAGATATGACTCAAAATTTGAAATTGTGTCCGATCTCACAATGATGAAGAATCCTTAAATACATTCCTGCATCTGGAGATCTAGATCCATCCTTGGATTTTCTTAGGTCAATCAGTTAAATCATTTTTCACATAATCCTGCAAAGAAACAAAAAAAGAGTGAACCAAAACCATAACTTCCTTTTGGAAGTAATAATGAAAATTATATCAGTATAATAGTTTGCATCCCCCCCTAGACAAAACCTGCAGGTAATGAACTTAACTGTGTGAAATCAGGTGTCTGATGTTTAAAAACCATTGTCAACACTTAATGCTTGGTGAGTGCATAGAGTTCAAAATGAAGAGGCAGTGGATCCTTCCACAAGATGATCAATGATCCAAAGCACAATCAAAGTTAGTTTAGTAAAAGTTTAAATAAAATACAGTGAATGTTTCGTCATGACCATCACAGTCTAAAGACATGATTATCATTGAAACTGTCTGACTATTTGGGAAATTGGTAAGAGCTGAATGTTTGTGATAGATACTTAACTGAAGTATCTGAAATTTAGGAAAACAACCACGAAGGGACTCGAACCCTCAATCTTCTGATCCGAAGTCAGACGCCTTATCCATTAGGCCACGTGGTTAGACAGTAATGTTTGCTTGTGATGATGGAAAACAAAGGTTTTCTGTCACTTATTTAGTCAGTTCAAAGAAGGGGGAACTTATGCACCCAGACAATGCAGCAGACAGACCTAAAAACATAACCTCCTTGTTGAAGGTAATTAGAGTTGGGTTACTTCTTGGTAATGGACATGCTAGCTGTTAAGTTGCTGTGAAAGTGCTCGTCTTACTGTACATGTACAGACTACCATGAAAAAACTGCAAAAGATTGCTGAAAATTTCTAGCTAGTAGTAGAATACACATTATTGCAAAGTGATTTAATCATGTTAATAATTCCATAGTTGCAGTCGTACTGTGTTGTGCAGGCCTTGTTACGGAGTTGCTTTGGCTGTACTTGTGTGTGTGTGTGTGTGTGTGTGTGTGTTAGGGATGCCTGGAACGGCCTGGGAGAGATGAGCAGTGAGAGCGCCATGTCAGCATATGTGGACGAGATGAAGAAAGTGGCTCAGGAGGTACGCAACACATTTATTTCAGTCATATTTCAGCTAAGAAAGACTACATCTGCAGACTACTGCTGAAAATTAGTCATTAGTGGAAGGTACGACCGCAAGACTGAGGAAGTCAACACTTTGGAATTGTCTACATTTATGTATTTTGAAATAACTTCACATCTTAAGTTACAGCGATGAACAAACACGATCTATTTGGACTGATAATACACAACTCATTGCATTGTTCTTCATCCATATGAAGACATAATTGAAACAGTCATGCTGTAGGTTTCCTACACCTCAGCTAATGACATCAGCAAAAACTAACTAGAGTCAGATGTTAGCAAACCAGAGGCCTGTGCTGTAAAGCAGGATTAGCGAGGAAACTTCGGCTTTAACTCTGGGCTACATGCTTCACCTCTCACCAGGGTCAGTCTGCATGTTACTTCTGAATATGAGGGCATGTTGGTGCGAGCTGAACGTTTGTGAGATAAATACTTTATTAATCCTGAAAGATTAGGAAAATTAACTGGAAAACTTCAATCTTCTGATTCAAGTCAGGACTTTATCCATTAGGCCACCCTCAGATGTGTCTGTATTGGTAACTCAGTACACCTGACCTGCTCCCGATTATATTCAAGATAACAGATCAGTCAGATGCTCTAAATTATCTTAGCAGCCTAGAACCTGGGCAGACTAACACAGGGACTCAAAGGTTTCCACTGCTCTGCAGGTCATTGACACCATGCCCATCAATGAGAAGACGGCCTCACTCTTCCACCACTTTGAGCCTCTGTACCTGGTGATTGATGATATGCCGCGGCCTCCAGGCTCACTGCTCACACTGAGAGAAGGTCAGTGAGCCCCAGGTTCAGCCTCCAGCCAGCACTGACTGAGCAGCTGCTGGGTGCAGTCATGTCTGTGCAGAGCCTCAACGCTTTCTAATGCACTTCATGTACATCAGTGTTTTTTAAAGATTTCATTTTATCATGCCAGAGTTTATTAAGCCAGCGTCCAAACTGCACTGTACGAGTGTGTTTCTGAACATTTGTGTAACTAACAAAGCACTGCACTGTGAAGTTCACCCCAGTTACATAGACGTGATATCACCTCATTCTGATTCTGATGGACCATAAACTGATGTGAATGTTAAGTGCTTTTTAGCTCATTGTTTATCAGGTTTACTCTTTACTCCTGCTGTTTTCAGAGAAACAGCAGTAAAAGCCGATGTCTGTTCACGTAGAGACCAGCTGGTGTTTACTCCACTAATATGTTTCACCTCTGGCTGATAAACATCCCTGAACAGTTACACAGCTCTTTGCCTCAGTCCAAACAGCACTTTCCATCCATATTCTGCTTCATAGGAAATTAATGAATTTCAGTGTGAACACCTCCCATCAATGTAGATCTTCCAGGCAGCGACCATGCTGACAGGCCAGCTGAGACAAAGAGTGAGGATGAGGAGCAGAAGTGGCCTGAAGAAGATCCTGGTCTTCTAGAGAATCCAGATCAGGAGTTCAGACTGGCTGAGGTCATAGACCTCACTGCCAACACCATCCCTAATGGTACGTAATGAGTGTAGCTTCTGATCACAGTTCACGTTTGGTGTCAGAGTTGATGATGGAGACCTGGGGTTTCCATTCAGCCAAGTTCACCATGGAGTCATTCACATGGACATGTTTCTCTTTTATTGTGGCAGATACTGGTGTGAAATAGTGACTTTGTGGCTCAGATAGTCAGCCATGCTGCTGAGCTTCAGATATAATCAGTATTTTAATTTTGACATCATCTGCCAAAATCAACAGTGTGTTTTGGGGGTAAGAGAGTTTACAGATTTAACTAGCATAATATACACAAGAAAAGTCAATGCAGGTTTTGTTGAAGAAGAATTTAGGAAGCATGTTAAGGTAGAGTAATTTTTCCATCTTCTTCCATGTGGTTGGAATTTTTCAGGGCTTGTGCACTTGAGATTGATTATTTTATGAATGGTATCATACAGGTACTCTATGAAACAAGGTGAGATGAGGAAGAGCCCTTGTTCCATAGCGCAACAGTTATAGTCAGTCAACTTTGAGTTTGTAAAGCCTGGCATGCTGATGTTGTTCTGTGTACAACTCATCGGCCGTAAGAGATAAACGGATGTAGCTTCTGTGATGCAGCTGAGTAGAAAAGTGTCTCCACCACGGTTGGGAATCACAAGTTCCCATGTGTAAATCACGTGGGTCCACTTTCATTAATGCCAGTGTTTGGAAAACACTGCAGGTCGCTGAGGTAATTTGGCGATCCAGCACTGGGCTGTTTCGGCTGGTTTTCAAGGCAACACAACACAACACAGCACATGGAGGGTGAGCTAAGGTCAGCCTCACGCAGGCTCTGGGTCTGTGCTGTGGCCTGCACCTCAGAGTCGGGCAGCCTGGTTCTTTTGGCCAGACAGGTCTCGGAACCAACAGAGAGAAGCTACAGGCAGTCTTTGCTGTTTTATCAAAAACTATTAAACCTTTGTAACAGCACAAAAACATAGATGACAAAGAGTTCTTACAGTCATTCTGTTGATCGACAAACAGCTGGAGATATTTTTTACATGTTTGTTTCCAGTCAAATTCACACTGTACAGCCACACTGCAAAAAAATATGCAAATGAACTGACATAAAAGGTGTTTTTTCCCCCATCACACATGACACCGCAGACTCTGGAGTGTGCGAGGGTTTGATGTTGACCAGTGACTCGGAGAGTGAGATCTTCTGTGATTCTGTGGATTCAGTGGAGCAGCTCGGTAACGTCAAGGTACGACTCACTTGTAGCACGGGTGACACTGCTGTAACAAGTTCACTGTACCACAGGATCTCAATAACTGTTTCCAGGAGCAGCGTAATGCAGCTTTCAAAGACTGATATCTGTTCACAGATCTCAGTAGTGAAGTCCAACGGTTTTCAGAATGGCCACGTGCCCCTGGAGTCGTCTCTCTCTCTGGAGGTCCGACAAGTCGGAGCAGGTCGAGGTGGAGAGGGAGCTGAGCATAGGAAGGGTCGGGGTCCTATCAGCTCGAGGCGAGACGGCGGGCGGGAGGGTTCCCACCACAACTGGAGAGAGCGTAAGATGCCACCACCACCAATGCGTCTCAAACAACTTCACACGTGTCCCAAGGGACACTCGTCTCAATCAGTACTGTGTTGTGGTCCAAAGGTGGCGTTCCTCAGGGCAGTCCAAGATGGGGGGCCCCAGGTGGCGGCAGTGGCGGGGCTGGGCGGGGAGGGGGGGATGGTTCAGAAGGCGGGCCAGAGAGGCTCCATGACACGCAGCTGCAGCAGCAGATCGTTGTAGCCCTGCGGAGGCTCAGAGAGGACATGAGGAGCGTGATGGAGCGGCTGGAGGTGGTGGAGAGGCTCGCTGCCACGCATGTACGCACACATCAGGTCTTACTTTTGCCTCAGTAAAACAATCATTGTTGTACACATTCAAAAGAGTAACACACCTAAATAAATACACAAATTGATCTTGTATTTAAGCTTCAAACATGAAAAGCTTGCAAAACCCTTCATGTTAATTACATTGTTAATGTGAACGTTACAATACTGGAATCAGTAAGCATGTGCATTGTGGTACCTGTCTACTCAAAGAAATCACAGTTTGACACTGAGGCTGAAATTCATTAGTTTATTTCCTCTGTTGGACTTTAATTGACGTTAGAGTTGAACAGTGCAGAGGTGAAAAGAGGTTGTTCTCTTTTTTTTGTCATTGTCAACAAATCCCAGGGAAAGGCCCAAACCAACAGTGTGTTAGTCCTTTCTGTCTGGGGCTCTCAGCTCAACTGGTTCCTCTTAAAACACAAGTATAGAATTTATGTACAGTTTCAATAAAATAATAACAGCTTGTCACTGTAGCCCAACCTCAGCCCAACCTTTAACTGGATAAATGGATCCATTTGTTCACAACTACTTTCAGCGACACATTTAATCCACATTTAATGCTCTGTATGTGTTGCAGCAGGACAGTGTATGTAGGCCTGAGTCAAAAGAAACTAGTGTCCGTGTTTATTGTGAGGAAAGAACATGTCACCCAGTGCAAATATGTGTGGATCAGGCTTTGATAAACACAGCACATGTTGGTGGAAGTCAGAGTTGGTTTGTTTTGTCACATGGCGTGTGTTAGGAAGACCACCAGGCTTACTCTTGCAGCTGCCCTGTGTGCTGTGAGCTCACTGCTTCCTTGTGTGTGACAGGCACGGGATGCGGAGTGGACACCCTGTCTGCAGTGTGCAGCCATCGCTTCACATCAGCAGGTGAGAGAGGCTGTCCCAGTTCACGAGTTTACTGAACTGAAAGAACATCTTCAAACTAACCACGGAACGTCTCATCTGCTAATCACTGATACAGCTAGACAGTCAAAACTTGAGTCCAGATTATTTGCTGGATTTGGTCAGACATGTTGTCTGACAAGGTGTCACAAGTTAACATCATGATCAGTTTAGAGGTCTGTTGACTTTTAACAAACACTACTCCAGATGAAATCATCCTGCTGCTTTTACTGTGTGATGTAGAATGACACAAGTCAATGAGTTGATAATGGTATTTACATCTTGTTGTTAGGCTGCCCCCAAGTGGACAAAAACCTCGGTCACAGATTTGATGCTGTGTAACTTTTAAAATTTTGAATTTCTGTGTTGACCTTGCAGTGGTTGACTGTTTTAATGGCCACAGACGCGAGCAGTCACCAAAAGTTACACACTGAAGTCGGCAGTCAGATTCATTGAACAGTGAAGTGGTGTGTGTGTGTGTGTGTGTTTTTCTGTGCTAAATAATGAGCTGATGGATTTTAATGTCACGCAGAAGGAATGGTGGTGGCCTTTTGACGTGTCCGGTCAGACCATCCTCCTCTTCCTGCTGTGGCCGTTTGTCGCTCAGGCTCTGGTCCACCTGCTGAAGAAAGCCCAGAAGAGGAGTCGCATATCCTCGTGACGCCCAGTGATCCACTGGTACAGTTTATCTTTCTGTTGCAGAAAGGAATGATTCTAATGTGAGTTCATGAGAAGGCATCTCCCACCCTCATCCTGTGCACTGGGAGGAGGGATATAACTTTGTTGACTTACTGTCTGTTTGGAGACAATTGTATTGTCCTCAGGATCCAGAAATCCTTTCAGCTACTACAGCAAATGAATCTTTATTTAAACAATTCAAGTGGACTCATCAGCTAGCTTGTGTGGGGCAGCAGGAGTCAGAGACTCAACATGATTTTGTCTTCATCAAACCTGGAGAAATGCTTATACTGATTATGATGAATCTGAATTAAAGACTTGGATTATATTCCTGTAAAATCCAAAGTAGTGAGACTTCATGTGCGTTCGTCTTATTCCCTTTCTTTTGGTTTCGTCACCGTAAGCTCAAAATGTTTGGAATACAGAGAACATCATCAGAAGGATAATTGTGTCAAAAAGCACAGAGTGCAGCACCAGTGTCTGCTTTCCCCTGGAAGAGCTCTGAGAGCAGTGAAGTGCAACTGTGACTTGAGCAGCGCAGACAGTGTTGGTTGAATGACATTTCATTGTAATCATTGTAATGTGTCTTACATGAAACAGTGATTGCTCGTACATGTCATCACGGTGTCTCGCCTACTGTAACTCTAGACGTAAATGCTAAAGTGTGCTGATACAAGTGTAATGAAATCACTGTCACTTAATTATAAAGAACTGAAGCAGTTATGGAAGATGTTAACATAGGCACAGGCCTCTGTTGTCACAGTAGTAAACCTGACACCCCAGAGCCTCACAGAGTCTTCACGTTTCTCACATTGTTTTGTAGATTCTATTTCAAATGGAGAAAATTGACATATTTGCCCATCAATCTACACTGAATAATCCATAATGACAAAAGGTAGAGATGTTGAGTGAGTTTTCCGACCCTGTATGCAGCAGTTCCAGCTTCTAGTCTTGTTGGTCAAGTGTCCTGTCACATTCTCTCAGGGTTCAGTCTCAGCTCCGTCACACTGGATGGAAAGTGTGTCTCACCTGTTTGCTTCAGGTCATTGTCCTGCTGAAAGGTCAACTGTCACCACAGTCTCAGGTCCTGGACTCTGAAGCAGGTTGTCTTCATGGACCTTTCTGGATTTGGCTGCATTTCCCCCGTTCTGACCCATCTCCCTGTCCCTGCTGCTGAGAACCCCACTATGCTTCACCATTGAGATGGTATTAGACAGGTGATGAGCAGTGGTGTCTGGTTTTCACCACAAGTAGTTGTTTTTGCTTTCATTAGATCAAATGCTGTTTGACAAACTTCAAGCAGCTGTTGTGTGTCTTTACTTAATAATGTCTTCTGTCCAACCACTTTACCATAAAGGTCTGATTGATGGAGAGGTGCTGAGGTGGTCATCCTTCCAGCAGGTCCCAGCAGAGGACTACTGAAGCTGTGTTAAAAGTGACTGTTCTCGCCCAGTTACTCAGTTTGGCCGGACGGCCAATTCCTGGTCCCAAATATCTTCCATTTCACAGTAACCGAGGTCACTGTGCTCCTGAAAACACTCTAAGATCTGTGCCTCACCACAGTTTTATCATGGAGGTCTACAGACAGGTCTTTGGACTTCATGGTTTGGTTTTTGTCCTGACATGTTGTGTGAACTGTGGACCTTACATGTGTACGCTCCACATGTCTGGGGCTCAAACTCTGTGTAATCAATTCAGTTTACCACAAGTGTTTGCCAATCTAGTTGCAGACACATCTCAGATAATTAAAGCAAACAGGTAGCATCTGACCACACTTTTGAGAAAAGGGTTTAAAAAGATTTGTAAACTTTTATGAAAAATGTCATCACTTTGTCATCGTCATCATATGTAAATCTACATACAACCCAACAAATGAAAGGGGTCTGAATACTTTCTGATGGTTCCTATGATAGGATGCTGGTGTTACATTACAACAAATTAATTTATATAGTCATTTATACCCTTATTCAGAGACAAAAAAATACATAGAAACCTGTCTCCAAAACAAATAATTTAATATATTATGTATAATATTTATGTACATAGGTTAAGTAAACAAGGCTTTGTACAACTGTTACAAAATTGGTCCACGCACAGTCACCAATGTAGCACAGACAAGGGCACAGACAGAGAGAAGGACAGAGTGAATCTAGATGTGATTAAGACCACCATAGAGTCTGGTTGCATTACAGCTTGGCTTGGCTCTATTTAGTTTTTTCAGACTGAAGTTCTGGGAAAGGAGAAAAACACTGAAAATATGAAAAGGAAAAATGCAGAATTATCACTTAGGTAAGACTCTGTGGTTTAGGATTTAAAGAGGTTATTAGCTCACCTCCATCTGCACCCAGTGTAATCACTGATATAACTGATCAAGCTTCTGTCTTGGCTCACCACATCTCCATACTGCTCATCAACTACCCAGACATTAAAAAAGAGAATTTTGGCATGACTCCACATAGCTGCCTCACTTTGTTTCTGTGACCAAACAGGCATCAGTATCATCAAAGCTCTGACCTCTCTCTCTCTCTCTCTCTCTCTCTCTCTCTCACACACACACACACACACACACAGGGAAATACAACAGGCTTGTGTTGAACACTTAGGCTTTGCATATTTTATATATCAGTGTTATGCATGCATTGTTTTAGTCCATGGAAGCTTTGGTATAATGCCCAGGTCACATCGTCCAGAGAGAGAGTGAGTTTGTTTTGCTCCCAGGGGACTGCTGAAGTTCCCTGCAGAGCCACAGGAGGATTTGGAAGAGCTGAGAAGTAAACTGAAACGGCATAAGTCCACTCTGACATTTGGCCATGTCAGCGACATCATGAGTGAATGCCAGTGGGGGAGACAGCAACGTATGTACAGCACAGTTTGTTTGTAATGGAAAAACATGGCAGATGACACAGCAGCAGCTGTTACGTAGTTGAATGTGTGTTACTTCCTACCTATGAACATTCATTCAAACCCTTCAAGTTTACCATTGAAGGGTTTCATTCAAAAATGTTCTGTAGAAAAATATGTTCAAGCCACTATGTTAAGGATTTGAAAGTCCCCTTTTTGACACTGTAAAACTTTGACACCAATTTTCACTGAGATTGTTTCAATTTTCTCTGAAAAAACTTCGTCAAAAATAGAAAGATGCTTTAATCACACAGTGGCTGTACCTGGTTTTCATTAGGGCTGAAGCACTTTTATTTTAAACGGATTAGTTTCTGGGAATGTATTAATCCCTGCATTTCTCATCAAATAGAAAACATAAAAGAGATACTTAATCAAAATAATTCATTTTAAACATACACCATCTGAAGGGGGGAAAAAAGTCATCCATACTATGGTTTGATATTTTTGTCAGATTATCCTATTGCCAGTTTCATGTCCGAGTGGTTGTATAGGTCTGATCCTCTGCACTGAGCAGCCCTGAGGAGGATAAGACTGTTATGGGAGCAGCAAATACTCTAATGTAGATGTTAATGCAGTGGTTCAAGGAACCTTTATTTACAGTGTAAGGACGATCAGTTGTGTTTAATGTTCACTACTCTGAACACTACTCTGCAATAAACCCTACTAGTCTTTTTTGATATGGAGGTTGTGTGTCTAAAAGTAAGACATGCAGATTCTTTAGGTATATATTTTGTAAAACACAAATTATAAAATGTCATATTAACATGACAGTGGAATGAAACTACTCCAGGTCAAAAATCAGTTATAATGTTTTAAAGGCCCAGACATACCAGCATGTACAACTGCAAAATCAATATTTCTGAATGGAAATGTTGCAATTTGCAGGTGGATCACAGTGGTTTCAAGTTGGAGTGAAGTAAAACTGCTAACTACTTTCAGACTACTATAAAATACTAATATGCACCACTGACCAATAGCAAACCAATTCTGATACTTGATCTGCAGTTTATTAGCTGCATTGCACCACACACTTTAATATGACCTTTTCTGCAGGAGTTCTCTGCTCTGCAGAGGGGATGTGGTTTTTAGATGGTAATGAAACGTGTGAGCATATGGTCCTTTTAGTGATCAAGCTAACAGTCATATAATAAGATGACCAACTCAGCCAACCCATCTCTAACACTAGCATATATCCAACTGGTTAGCCTGTTAGTTGTTGCTGACTAGCTGACTAGCTACAATAGTTCACTAACTTGGTATCCAGTATGTCAGGAAGCTTCTGGCAGCACAGGAGACTCAACAATTAACATTGCTGTGTCATAATCTAGTGTGACTGGGCCTTGTTTCTGGTGTCAATTTCAGAGGAAATACCAGGGACGGCATTCCATTAGAGTGGATACAAGGATAATTCCATCTTTTGTCATTTCACGAATAAAGGAATAAATTTGTATAGCTTAAAAGTAGTTGAACAGTATCATTTTTGTGTTTTCAGAGTGATTTCACATTTTAGATGGTGATGATCAAATTTTGGAATGAAACTCAACAGCTGCTCACAGTGTCAAATAATTCTTTTACATCTCCAACTTTACTGCCAATAGAAATCCAAGTGGAAGAGTCTTCAGACACTGAAAATTGTGACACAGGTGATTCAGTATACTGCATTAACACTGTACATGAAACAATCAAATTAAACTACCACTGTATGACGACGCTGCGCTCTCATCTTGTCCCGTGGGCCCAGGGCTGATCTCCTCAGGACCACTGTGGAAGATCCTGGGGAGTCTATCCATCCTGAGGGAGGGGAGGAGAGAGGGGGAGCCCTCTGAGCATGAGGAGGGGGCAGATCTATTTGCTGAATTAACTTGGGGCCTACAATTGATCCCTGAGGAACCCCAACACATCCATGCTGACCTGGTGCTCCCTCAATAACTCTGATCACTTCAACCCTGTCTGGTTTCCAACCTCTGACTCTGTCGTCATTCCTGCCCAGCTCAAGGTCCAGATTCATGGATATAGCCCTCATCCTCCCCCCTCTCGTCTTCCTGTAGTGAACTGGCACAGGTTGGTTCCAGTCTGGGTGCTGGGACCTGTGAAAGCTGGAAGCCTGGTAGTGGCTTGGAAGTCTGGTGGGTGAGAGCCAGAAAGGGACTGTGGGGCGTCCTCTTGCCACATTGTCAGGTCTCAAGTGGGAAGGAGGATTACTCGCAGGTGAGAGTCTTGGGGCATGGATTTGATGGTGTGAGTAGAGACAACTGTTTGGACGAAGCTGCAGCGAAGTTCCCAGCATGGTCATTCTCTGCCTGTTTTCACCTTCACACTTTTTTGTGCCATTGACTGTTCCCTTCCCCACTTCCTCTGCAGCCTCTTCTTTTCCCACCACTGACTCATTTCTCACGGTTGTCTTTCTTTCCTCCACCCCACTTTCCTTTTCTTCCCATTTTTCTTTTTTAGGAGTATGTTCACCCTTGACTGCCTCTTCCTCTCCTCTGTCTGCTTTCCCTCCCCCTCCTTCTCCTCCTCCATAATTGCTGGCTTTTACTGGCTCGTGGTCAGAGTCCTCATCAGCGCTGCTGCCCGGCAAGTGGGTACTGAGGCATTTTTTACGTTTGCGGGTCACAGCAGATATGATGGACTTGGACAGAAAGTCCCTGGCGTTCAGGTCTTTCTTGGAGCCTGACGACTGCTGAAAGGTTGAAACACCAGTAAATTAATGGCAACTCTAAATTTCGTGTTTCCTAATCATGAGGTATTTTTTACTTACCTTTGATTTAAGAGAATCACTAGTGGTAGAATCTGTTAGAAACAAATAAGATGTGAATTAGAACTATGCCACCATTGAACAGGCTGTAGTGTAAAGTGTGGTACAAAGGTGTGACACCTGGCTAATCACAATACACGCTACCTGCACTGCAACCTTTCAAGAGAACTCCAGCCATTATCTCAGGATTCGTCTTTATTATCAAGCAAGCACCTGCAGCTGTTTACTCTGTTCACTTTAAGTTGCACAAATGGCTTTAATTTGCCCTAAACATCAGCAGCGCACAGAATGTGGTGCATTGAAGGGAAACCAAGACTGAATGGGTTAATTATTCCAAGTGCAATAGAAACGCCAAACACAACACCATAAGGAGAAGACCTGTTCCTACCGAAGAGGCTGATCCACTGTCTCAGCTAGAGGAAACGAGTGCAGAAAGGTCCCAGAGATAAAGAGACATTCAGAAAAAGGGCACAGGCAGAGAAATAGTTCAGAGATCTACTGGGAAAGAAAGACACTGCTCTGGTTAGGACTGGACAAGGCCACTGACATGTAGCATTAGGAATACAGAATGTGAAGAATGGGTTAGATTTATAAGTAATGAAGTGTCGGCGGATAGACTGTTTCTTGTGTTCCTTTGAGATAAAGGCAAACAATTCTAGTCCGGTCAGACGGAACCACATTTTACAGTTAAATAGAGTAGAAGGTTTCCCATAAATCCCAGCTGCCAAGGGCACCCCTGAAATGTATTTGGCCACCTTGTTGCCACCACAGATCTCACAGTTGGTTCATGAATTAAACTCAGGTGTCCCAAGTGTCTGTGAAAGCAGCATTAGATGAGCCCTTGAGCTATTAACCACCTCCATATTGGCCCAAAGCTCATTTTTGCTCAATGGGCCCTAGTGGATTAATCAAAAAATAACAATCAAATGTTAAGAACAGAAAAGATGTTAAGATATCAGCTAGATACAGTGAATCCCTCACAGTGATATATCTCTAAGAGAGTGTAACTGATTAGATTAAGACAAACTTGGATTATGACTCCTCCTCACCTGATGCCTCTCCTGGCATGCCCGGCCTGCCGATGTTGGACAGAAGATGGTCGATGTTAGGCACAGGCTGTATATCCTGTTTATCCTCTGGGGCCTTCACATGCGTGCATCCATCAACACACACACACACACACACACACACACACACACACACACATATCCAGGAATAACCAAAATAAAAGTGAGATGAGGATATCTGATTGCAAAGGATTGTAAAAACTCTATCAACTGACAATATACCTTTTCTTCCTTATCCAGTTCTCCATCACTGAAGAACCAGTCATGCTATTGAAGTAACAAAATACAGTATCACTACATAATGAAATACACAAAATACACTAGATACAATGGTAAAGCAGTTGAGTATTTCTTGATAGATGCTGGTTCTTACATGCAGAATAAGTGTCTCCACTATTTTGTAGCGGTCAGGCATGTGAGTGACCATGTCCGTCATGTTGTCCTCGGATGTCCTCACCAGAGTGGGACCAAACACCAGAGCTATGTTTCTTGGCTCCATCTGAAAATAGTTTTCAAATTGATTGATGTTACTTTCCATAGTTTTCCCAAACACAAAAAGCTACCTGTTGATTAGTTACCTTATTCTTTTCAGAATGATCTGCCACCCTCTTGAGGTGGCCCACCAGGAACTTGAGGGTGTGGTAATAGTGGTCTGGGAGGTCATGAATCTTGATAAAGAAGAAAGGGAAGTGATGCAAAGAAAGAAGATTTCCAAATGAAATCAACAAAAAATCATCCATTGCTTTATATTCTCCTGCCATTTGACACATACCAGTTTCTTCATGGTCTTCAGCCTGTCCTCTGCATTGTCTATGCGGTTGGCATCAATGAAATCAATGTATTTGTCTGTTGGCAGAGAAGGTGTCTGTAACTACCAAGCAAGTAAAGGTCTGCATATCATTTTATGAGGTATAATGTTTTTGAAAGAAATACTTTTGTAAATAATCCAGCAACACCACTTTTTTATACACCACATACACTCATTGTGATCACGCTGCACTTCACATTAAACAAATTACTGGCCTCACCATCAGTAAAGAGAGGCTCAGGCAGCTTTCGGAAGAATGATTTAAGAAGGCTGCTGATAACATTCAGGTCCTGCCATCTCTGTGGAGACAGACAGAGGGAGGGAAACTAACACACTTAATCTGATAAAATGACTCCTGCTGTTCAAGTTAAACTTCAGAATGCATTATTTCAAACTGGGTCATGAAGTCAAACATGTATCCTTCACACCTCCTCAGCAGTGTTGATGTCCATGCCTTTGTTGAGATGCTCCTGAAGGTTGGACACCATGGCGTTGTTTCCAGGCACCCGGTAGATGCCAGTATACTCCAGACCCATTGCCTCCACCATGCCACAGCACATCTCCACTATCAGAGGGACAAACTGCAGAGCAAGGACACGTAACACAATCTAAATGTCCACGCCATAAGTCATATTTCATCATTCATCAAATGACAACACAGTATAAACTGTTGAGGGTAATATTAGGATGAGATGTCAAATGATAAAAAGGTGAGCTTGGATCAATCTGGTTATCTTTTAAAGGGGCATTTTGTGAAACAGAGGCAGTAGACATTAAGAGGCAGTAGATACATGTATTTTCCTGCTAATAAGTCATGTTGTTGGTGTTGTTGCTCATTTACTTTATGGTTCACAGCAGGCTGACAGTCCTCCAGTCGCACACCAAAAGCCTTTGGGCTGACTGTTTTCTTGGCTTTCTTCATGATGTTGATGCCCCACAGTGCCTTGTTATCGTCTGAGTCCACACAAAAAAACATGGACAAACATTTCAATATTTATATCCACATGGAAAAATAACTTGGTATGGGCACATAAAACTGACAGTTCTCCATCACTAACTGGCAGATACTCTGCTTCACAAGTAGCCATGTGAGGCAAATTCCGCTCAATCATCCATCTGCACTCATTCACTATAAAAAACATATTACACCAGACTACTGGAGATATGAAAACTATGACCTCATGTTAATTTTGAAATCACGGTAATCTCAAAACAAGGACTTTCTAAAATTTTCGCCCATGTTCCAATACCGTGTCATTTTTGGCCCTAATATGTTATATATACGATATACTATATTTAGTAAAAAGAAATCATGCCATAATTAATCATAAAAATGTAAACTAACATAAAAGATTAGTGTTTGATAAACACATAATTGTATAATGCTCTTATAAATGCAAAAAACAAATTTATAGTAAATTATGTAAAAAAAACAAACAAGAAATACTACAGTATAATGTGTCGTAAAAATACGAAAACATCATGGGAATTCAAAGAATCGCCCATACTATTTTGGGCTACATCCTCTGTGAAGAATGAATGTTTTTATACAGTTTCACCACAGTCCATCTAATAGTTGTTGCAGTATCTCAGTCTGGATCAGAGTGATGGACCGTCCAACAAGCTGCAGTTAATAATATGTTGTCACATGTTGGAAAAACATGAAGCAAAGCCCCATTTGGACTCACCCGTTCTGGAGGCACGGCTCACTGAGATGTTGTCAGTCTTAGCCAGGAGGAAGGGAGGCATCATGCGGTGCACTCTGGGAGAGGTGTCCGGCTTGTTACCAGTCAGACTGTACCGTGAGAGAAAGAAAGAGGATTAACAATGAATTATATTATGACCAGAGGCCAGTCTTTGAATTCAGAAATACACGTTACATTTTTAAAAGTCTCCTTATAATGAGCTCAGTTTTATGTGGGGAGAAAAAAAGATGGCTGCCTTGGTTTTTGGGAAATGCAGTTGAAGTTATTCTTTCTGATGAGATTATAGCTCAGAGCTACAGTGACTCCTGATTGAACAAAGGGTAAGGCAAAGACTTTAACTATAGATAATCCACCATGCTGACCTTTGTTTTCTGTAATCATTCAGCTTCTTGTTGATGAGCGCTTGTCTTGAGAAACCAATCTCCTAGAATAAATGAAAAATTGGAATTAGCATGTGTGTACTTCTGTGAACTAAAAGAATCGCTAGGTGTGAAGACCTAACCTCGTTGTCAGTCTTGCTGTTCTCCTTGATGACCCTGATCCAGGCCAGCATGTCATCCCTGTCCTCGGCCTGCAGCAGGTACTCACAGAAGTCTTGCGTGGTGAGCCTCAGGGTGTGTTTACGCTTGGTCTCACTGTAGGCGATGTCAATCAGGCAGCCGCGAATGCTGACTGGGGGATGCTCGTCCTGGCTGGGTCCCGCTCCTGCCCTGTGAAGGACCGCCTCTCGCTTGTCTTTGTACAGGAAGAGTAAATTGGAACGGAGCACGGAAAACACACGTTTCCATGGACGCATGCCACCTCCAACTTTCTACAATGAGAAGAGATAGAAAAAACAAAAAAGCATGGCGCTTCACCTTTTCACACCAAATGTGAGGGAAACATCAGCGGGTCAGCCCATCTATTATTCCTTACAACCTTCATTTTTGAAAAAAGTAGTGATATTACATTTTCCTATAAGACTGTACTAATACCTGGGCTAAGTACCTGTACCCTGCAGAACCAGAACCAAGCTACTCTTCTTTTCATACTCTACTATTCATCTTCTACATGCATTTAGAAGCATGTGAAAAGCTTTATGAACTGCAGCAGACACAAAGCTGTCAGGTCAGTATCATGCCAGCACGAACAACTCGCCTCTGTCATCCA